>CAVNYN010287592.1:0-49159 GCA_963692815.1 Nyctanthes arbor-tristis | reverse complement strand
GGCAATGCATGACCATCCTGATGCTTGGCCATTCAAGGAACCAGTTGATGCACGCGACGTGCCTGATTATTATGTCATTATTAAAGATCCAATTGGTATAGTTTTCATCTGCCTTATTTGATTGATGCACTGTAAAAAAAAGAAAATCTTTTGTCAAGTTCCAGGGAATTGTCCCATGGTTAAAGATCCTCAAACCTCATCCAATCTTTCTATAGATTACTATCTGATTGCGGCTCATATTGACATGTGCTTCTTTTGAAATCTTTCCCTGATATTTCTGGTGAATCCAAAACTTACTAGAAATGAAAGATTGTGAACTGAGGCAGGAAAGAGACATATTACTATTAACCTGAGAATAACTTCTCTATCTCAATTCAAAAGGTGCTTGCGGAGAGGTTTTTGCAGTGATGGAGTTGACTGTCTAATGAGCTAATCTCAGCTGATAATATACTTTCTATAAATATGAAAGAACTTTAGATGTAATTAATGCATGTTGTGTGATTTTCTTCTCCAGTACTTAGTGCTGTCACATAAACCTAATAAGAAATGGGCATCTGTCATTGAATAATGAAATAGAATCTATGGGATAAAAGGTAAATTGTTTATTTTACAAATGGATATAATGAGTAGCAGCTAAGTTGGTAGTACCGTAGTAGTTGTGGCTCCCGCTGGATGTGTAGATTTAAAATTGGGTTTGACTGACCAAATTTTGGTGTGAGTTCAATCACTAAATCGGTTATTTGATAGTGGACTACTGGATTGTTATTCGAAGAATACCATAGATGGACTAGAATGGTGAAGCACATTTTTTGTTGCCGACCTGAGAGAATAGAGACAGGCACCAAGCATTAACTGGAGTTGTCAACCACAATATGTCTGCGTGTTGAATATGTTAAAGCTAAAAGGCTGTATGGCTGTCCAAAAGTTTTGGTGACAGACAAGTTCCAGTACTAGAGTTGATGTTACACCATAAAATAAAGTTTCGTTCTAACAAAAATCTGAACTTTCTTATTCAAAATTTTCCCCCTGATGGAATCAATGTTAGCATGTGTTTCTTCTGCTTATACCTGGAGCTCCAGCACAGTGTTACTGAACATTTTGCTGCATAATTCTTTTATGTTTTAATATTTGCATATGCAGATTTAAAAACAATGTCAAAGCGGGTTGAGTCGGAGCAGTACTATGTTACTTTTGAGATGTTTGTGGCAGACGTCCGGAGAATGTTTTCTAATGCAAAAACCTACAATTCCCCAGACACTATCTATTATAAATGTGCAACTAGGTATGATATGAATCCACTCTGATGCATCAAGTTTCTTTTCCATTTCTTGTTTATCTGTTGGGTATTTATTCTTTTAATGGATTTGCAGGGTGGATGCACATTTCACGAACAAAGTTCAAGCAGGTCTACAATCCGTAATCAAGATTCAGCCGTAATAACTCCTTGCTTCTATGGGCGGAGTGTAGAAGTTGTTTTATTTTAAAACAAATAATGTCAGGTTGCAAAACACGTTTTTTCAAAACCGTTGCTACACTTTGGGCCGTTGGATATCCAAGGTGCATCCCAGCCGTTCATCTATCATATAAAAGGGTTACATTCTTCAGATTAGGGTTGAGAGAGTCTTACGCCTCTTCACCTCTTTATTGTATGTTCTCTTAGGGTTCTCTCTTGTATTCTTTGTGAGCATCTCTTTGTGAGATTGTGGGAGGGATCTAAAGAGTGTTAGGGTGTATTGATCTCCGTTTGTGTTCAGTTTTCTTTGTGAACTTTTGTAAATCAGATTTTTGACGGTTATAGTGGAATCGAGGCTTTTCCACTCCGGTGGAGCTTCAAACGGAGACATAGGCGGTGGTGCCGAACTCCGTGCCCTTCGGGGCGAACATATCGCGTGTTCGTTTCTTTTGCATTCCGATTTTTAGTTTTTCGTGGGTGTTTTAAGGGTCGATTAACATATAAGTGGTATCAGAGCATACTTGGGAGTGTGTAATCGACGTTCTGTGGTCTGAAATTGGGGCATTGGGGTTCTGACCGTGGATTGTATTTGGGGTTCCTTATACTCGACTCCCAAAATTAGGGTTCAAATCGCGAACATAGTTGGGGGTTCTCTCAAATACTTCTGATTCTGCATTTCCTAGACATCAGGTTTGAATCTTTGTGGGGTTTTTTGGGGATATCTTGGCCAATTGAAGAGGACCGGAGGTTCCTTGGTGGAATTTCTCGCTGGACAGAAATCAGTGTCATTCTTGACCCCAACACTTCACCTGACTGCAGAAATTAAGATTCTCTTTGGAAAGTTCGAGCGTTTGCTGCGTCCACGGGGCTTCACGGTGCTTTTTTTTTGGGGATTCTAGGTCTGCAATTCGTGTAGACTGTTTTTTGCTCAACATCCTACCACCTCTACATTTCCTGGCGGAAATTAAGCACCTGCAAACTTTCTTGCTGGATTTTCTTGAAGAATAGAACACAGAATATTCTGCTCGACTTTCTGGGCCACTCTCCCTGGTGTTTTCTGCTTCTGCAAGATCGGAAGAGCGTCGTGTAGGCTCTGTTTTTATTTTTCTGGACTTAGTATCTTTGTAGTTGAACTCTTTCTTATTTTTTTGCTGTCTTATCTGCTGAAATTACTGAGTTTTACTGCTAATCTGGTTCTTGAAGAATTCTTCTGTCCCTAATCTGTGTTGAAAATTTTCTGCCATTTTGGACTGATTTCCTGATTTCGAGCACAATTTATTTTCTGTTTCTGAGGTTGTTTGTAATCTGTCTGGTTCTTGATTTTGGTCAGAAAATTAAACTGCATCTTGTGGCTGACATTGGGATAAACGGTGGCTATTTTGCTGCTGATTTTGGTTAAGGCAACAAAGGGTTGCCTGTTGATGCTATTGCTGGATATTGGATATCTTGCATATATGATATATTGAAAGTTCTAGAAATTGCTCGGAGTATTGCAAAACCGGGTAACTCCTCTCCCAAACTTTTAATATTTTTTTGGTTTGATATTTTTCAAAAGAAACTTATCGGATTAGAGTGTCTGCGCTACCTTTGTCTTGGGTCTCCTACGAGGATCCAAGAAGCTGAGGGGCTGGAACTACTAGGATTTGATAAGTGTATTTTGAAATATTACTGTCAAACCTTGTTTAGTTTTTGTGTCTTAAAGCTTGTTGATTAATTTCACTAGTTTTTAGGACTGCGCGAGCTACTAATTTTGCATATTAGTGTCTCCCTTGATTACCTACTATTTTGTTGTAATTTTTGGGATAAAGGATCTTGTTACTGTGAATAGTCTCTGGATATTAACTCTTGTTGTCATCTTTGCTGTTTTTATCTGCTGCTGGGTTGTTGTACTATTGTTATGATTTATTTGTTGCATTGAGTTATGGCTGCTCATTTTGATATTGATATTTGGTCGGGTACCGGAGACTTTAGTCTCTGGCGTCAAAAGATGCGTGCACTTTTATTGCAACAAAAATGTGTATATGCCTTAGATAATTCCTATCCTGTTGAGTTTAGTGCCTTTAGGAGGAGGAATATAGATGAGCAAGCTTGGAGTTCTATTTTTCTACACCTGTCGGATAATGTGTTGAGAAAGGTGGGAGAGACTAAGAGTGCTAGTAAGATTTGGGGGAAGTTAGAAACCTTGTACCTCACTAGGACCATGCCAAATAAATGTTATCTACTAAAAGAGTTTTTTGGTTTTAAATTTGACAATTCTTTGAATCTTGAGGAAAATATTGACAGATTTACAAAACTCACTCAAGATCTTGCAAATTGTGAAGAAAAAATTTCCTATGACCGGCAAATTATAGCTCTTTTAAACTCTCTTGGTGAGAAGTACAAAGACTTGAAAAATGCTTTGGAATATGATAGAGAAAGTGTGACTGTTGATATAATAGTTTCTTCTTTGCGGAACAAAGAGTTATAATTAAAAATTGAGCAAAAGGATTTTGGAAAATCTGAGGCTTTTATTTTTAAAGGTAAACATTTTAAAAACAAGAAAAATTCTAACTCTTCTGCAGCTTCTTCTTCTAAATAAAATAAAAACTTTTCTGAAAAAAGAAAAGATAATTTCAATGGTAAAGGGAAGAGTAAAAAGGGGAAGAAATGTTATTACTGTAAAAAACCTAGTCATTTTGCAAAAGAATGTTTTCAAAAGATAAATGATCTGAAAGAAATTCAGAAAAACCAAAGAAAAGCTGCGGTTGTTCAAAATGATGTTCAAAATACTGGTGGAGTTTATGCTGTCACTTTTGAAAATTCTAAAACTGAATGGATTTTGGATACCGGCTGTACTTTTCACATGAGTCCTGTTAGGGATTGGTTTTCTGACCTCAGTTTAGTTAATGGTGGCTATGTGCACTTAGCTATTGAGGATGATCGTGAGATTAAAGGCATAGGAACGATAACAATTAGGTTTGATAATGGTAAAACCCTTACTTTGGAGAAAATAAGATACGTTCCTGATCTTAGAAAGAATTTAATCTCTTTGGGGGAGTGGGATGAGCTTGGTTTTGATATAAGGATCAAGAATAGACATTGTCGTGTGATTATTGATGATTCTTTTGAACTTATCAATGTTCCTAAGGTGAATGGATCTAGAAGTTGTTTTATTTTAAAACAAATAATGTCAGGTTGCAAAACACTTTTTTTCGAAACCGTTGCTACACTTTGGGCCGTTGGATATCCAAAGTGCATCCCAGCCATTCATCTATCATATAAAAGGGTTACACTCTTCAGATTAGGGTTGAGAGAGTCTTACGCCTCTTCACCTCTTTATTGTATGTTCTCTTAGGGTTCTCTTGTATTCTTTGTGAGCATCTCTTTGTGAGATTGTGGGAGGGATCTAAAGAGTGTTAGGGTGTATCGATCTCCGTTTGTGTTCAGTTTTCTTTGTGAATTTTTGTAAATCAGATTTTTGACGGTTATAGTGGAATCGAGGCTTTTCCACTCCGGTAGAGCTTCAAACGGAGACGTAGGCGGTGGTGCCGAACTCCGTGCCCTTCGGGGCGAACATATCACATGTTCGTTTCTTTTGCATTCTGATTTTTAGTTTTTCGTGGGTGTTTTAAGGGTCGATTAACATATCACAGAGTTAAGAGCTCATGTCGCCTTCCTTGTCATTCGGTAGTAATTTATTGGTATATATTGCTAAAGAAACATGTTAGTTGCAGGAATTGGATGAATTATAGTGTTACAGTTATTGGATGGCACGGGGAAGAAATCTTGATTACGTGGTTGGCTTAATTACAGAGTAGCGGTAAAATGAAAGTGTCCTTGTTTAGATGCAAAAAAGAAAAATTTCCCCTGAGAGCTGTTTGCATTCGTGAAAAGAAATAATGTAAATTAACGTCCACCTTCACTCACTGGATGAAAATTGTCATCTCTTAACTATTCAAAAAACCAACTCTGGTTTATAATAGCGTTTTGAAAAGCGTTAATTTCACATATCGTTCCCAACCTTTGGAGTTAGTGTCGAGGGGATTTCTAACCATTTTTTTCTTTTTTGAACCTGTTTGATCCAACATTTCATTAATTCACACTTATAGTTCATTTTGACGGTTTCTGTCAATTTTATCGTTAACTCTTTGAGTAAATTACCATTAAGTCTTTTATTATTTTAAATTAAAAATCAAAAATTTTAAAAATATAAAAAATTTCATAAATGAATAAAAAAAGGGGGCGGCCACCCCTTTTCAGCAGCCTTGCCATTTCCAACAGGACTCAGGAGACTCCCTGCAAACCAATTCTCGGCAGTCGAGGCTCCTCTCTGCACTACTGCAGCACAAGGGGAGACTCCCCCACTCCCTTTCCTCGCCCTGTATCTGCGTGTAGATTTGGCATCTGATATGTGTAAAAATAATGGACTTCACCAGTGTATTTTGAATTTAATAAATGAATAAGATAATACTAATTCTGCACACAGACACATTAATAGAACCAACTTTGGTTTTGTAGAAAAATTGGTCCCCTTGCCCCACCTTCCTTTTTTTTTAATTAAATTTTTATATTTTTAAATTTTTTGTTTCCTAATTTAAAATAATAAAGGACATAATACTAATATATTGGAGGAGTTAAAAAGGACTACATGTGTGATTTAATGAAAGATTGAGACTTAGCGAGTTGAAAAAAAGTTAGAGACTCAGTTGATACTAACTCTAAAAGTTGAGGACATGTTAAATTAACCCTTCTGAAAATTGGATGATTATGCAGCCAAAGCCCAAAGGTATTGGGTCATGGATTGAGCTGGGTTCAAACTTGACAAACTAGACATCAAAATAAATAGTCTCCGTCCAATAAAAATAGACTCAATTTTCATTTTTATTTGTCTCATATTATAATTTATTTATATAAAAGAGATTAAACAATTAATTACTTTTCCAAATATATCTTTAGTCAAACAACTAATTAATTTTTAATACATTAAATAGAACTAGCCTTTAATAGGGGTATATTAAATTATTAAGTGAGATTTTTGTATTTTCAATCATATTAAATCACTTTTCTTAATCTACGGGTAAGAAGCATATGGATTTATTTTTATGCGACAGAGGGAGTAATAATTAAAGTATTACTAAATGGATTTATATTTAACTAAAAATTATATTATATTATTTTAAAATAGTATTTAAAGGTTCAACACTAATTTTTTTGCCAAAAAAAAAAAAAAAAACTCTCAAGCACACATGATTATAATTTGGATTATAATTTGTCACATGATATTATTTCATTGGTTTAATTTTTTTTAAAAAGTCAAAAAGTAAAAGTCAAGCCGTAATTGTTTATTTTTTACAAAAAATAATCAATAAAATGATGTCACGTAATATATATAATCTAAATTCTAGCCAACCGCTCTGTTTTTGGGAGCATTTCAATGCTATAAACTATGAAAGGTTGTTCTAGTGTTATATATGACATTATATAGTGTCAAATGTTTATGTGATGTGTATCAGTGCATGCCACTTAATTTCATCTTTTTTTATTATTATTATTATTATTCCCCCCCCCCCCCCTTTCTTTCTTTCTTTTTGGGTCTCGACGAAAATGATACCCGATTCAGCGGTTTCAGTTGAACTGAATGGTTGTCAGATTTTGTTGTGGTGACGGGTCAGATTCTTGGGTTTTAAGGTTGAAAAGGCTAGCCCGGTCTAGTTTCAATTCCCAAACATCAAGGGCCAAACTACGAAATCCTTCTTTCCTCGATGACGTAAGACGTAATTTACTGCTGTTGAGCACCATTTATGTCCGATCGATGCCTGTCTAAACCATCAAAATCACTACGTTACCAGATCTTTCCTCGCGGTTCGTCTTCAGGAAAACTTGCAGGTGAGTTGAGTTTGTTATCTGCTAATTCATTTTGTATTCGAAATACAATAGTTAATGTAATATTTAACAATTGTTTCTCGGTTTCAGACTTTCAGTTTTTATATATTCAACCTTAATCTTTTATTCGTATTCTCATTGTAAATTTATCAAATCTGGGAGTTATTGAAGTCTTTCAGACTTTTTCTCTCTGCAGTTTTTGGAGCTATTGCTGTTTCCTTATGGCGAACAGAACTCAGATCCGCACAAACAGTTCTGCGCTCATTGCAATGATTGCTGATGAGGTAATTGAATTATGTTTTTGTATATGGCGGTTCTTAATATTGGTCCGATGTGAATTCATGCTTATTTTTCTGTTTATTTTGTTGAATTGGATGGATTTTATGACATCCAGTAGTTGACTACTGGAATCAGTTTCAGCACTTAATAGTATGGTTTAGTCATTTGAAAGATCTGCATCTGTATTTATATTGAATGCCAAAACGGGGCATTGCGTATTAATGGATTTTTTTGTATTTAGTGCGAACAGTTCACAACAATGAGAGCTGTTAGAACATAAAGTGCTAAGATGTTGATTGGTTCTTATTTTGTTTATTTTTAATGTTTGATTCTTGATTCTCTTAAGATGAAATAGCTAATAATTACAAAGGATTCATGTTATTATTTTCTTAAAGGGTCATGAAAGTAATCTGGCGATGTTTGTCGTTGGGGCTCTAGTTAATTTTATGCAAGCCGAGATAGATGAGACTGCTGGGGAATAGTTATGGGAGCAAGATCCTCATTTGAATAAAATTTGATGCCCAGATTTGGCTTCTTTCATATAATTGCCACTGGTTAGCATATAATTTGGCAGCATAATTTTGTATTGTATCAGTTGTTCCATATTTTTCTCCCAGAGATGCATTGGTGTTCCCTTAATATTGAACTCAGGTTTTTTTTTTTTTTTTTTTTTTTTAACATTAAATAAAATGTCATGTAGTTTGATTTACCGTTGTGACAACTGAATTGGTATTAAATGTGTGGATATGAATTGTGAACTGATTTCTTTGGACTTTAGATGCCTTTTAAATAGATGAAACCTTGAAATATGTTGGTCGATAGGACGTTGATGAATGGTGACACATTGTGACATTGACCTTTGGTTCTGGTCCGCCTTTGACTCCACAAGTGCATATGTTGTCATGAAACCATGATTCAGAACTAGTAGTATTGTAATTGGTAAAGGTCACAAGTGAATACGAACTGTATGGCGGTCCAGACTCAGAAATTCGTACTTTCTGTGTTACATGTGAAGCCAAAGTTGAGCATTGAATAACCGGGCAGGACTCTGGTCTTACAATTTTGATCTAACCTTTTTTTTAGATCAGTACTTTTGCTCGAGAATTCTATTTCTGTCTAGTTTTAACTTCTTATAGGCACTTGTCTTTTCTATTTAAAATTTTTATGGTTTAATTCTTATGAGAAAAACTAAGCTATGACTTGTCTTTCCTGTAACATTGTATTTGTGGTTGTTTAATGTTCATTTTCTTGTTATGAATCAGACACTTGATCCCAATTTTTTGCATTATAGTTAATTTTACTGGTGGAATAACTTTTTAATGTAGGACACAATTACCGGATTTTTACTGGCTGGAGTTGGCAATGTTGACCTGAGGAGGAAAACCAATTACCTTATTGTGGACTCAAGTATGTCAAACTCTGATTTCCTGAAAAATTTTGGCATCTGCATATGACCTGAAGATGATGAAAATACTTTGCCTTTCGTTTGTGAGGCTGGTGCATCTAGCGAACATTGTTGAATTGGACTAGTATTTCCTCCTTGTAAATTGTGGTTTCTATGGAATAATAGGATCAAGCATGTGATCTGGTCTCCTTTTCAAGTACTTAATTAGTGTCAACATATTGAACCTTAATTAGATCCTACGGAAGATATATGAGGAACAAAAATTTTCTAGCACTTCCGGCCGTCTCATGTCAGTGCATGGATGCACGCCATGTGTATTTTCAAATCTATATGGCTTGCATCCATACGCCCACACGGGACCTCCCATATGTGCCATAAAACTATTGTATGCGAAAAAGGAAAAAGTATCATGGTGGGTAATTTTTTTTATAGGATGAGGTGACAAAACACATTTCTGATCAATCTCTTTATTAGGTGAATTTGATTTGGTAAAAATAATATTGAATATAACTGTAATGGCTTGATTTTGTAAATTCACGAGCCAATCCAAGATAGAAGAGATTGTTCCATTAGAGAAATTCTTTATTCTTGTTTTCTTAAAGAAATACTATAACAAATGGTCTGACATCACCATTTGCCCATTAAACAAATGTTAGGTGGATATTCATTTTTCAAGTATTGCTCATGAGTTTTTTTCCAGTGGTTATTATTAATTTCAAATCTGCTGTGTGCTTGTATCATCCAATCTTGTGAGTTGTGGGTATATGACTTAATCGCTGGTTGCATGACAGCATAGCTATTGTGATGGCTTCTTTATAGTTGGTAATTTCATATTGTGCTTGTATCATCCAATCGTTTGTGTTCTGAGGCGTATAACTTAGCCTCTACTTGCATGACAGCATAGCTATTGTGATGGCTTTTTTGCAGTTGCTGATCCACTAAACCAGAATCACCGCAAAGTGCAATAGCATAAAGCATTCCAATTTTTATGAAATTACTTCATGCTAATGATTGGTCTAACTTGTTAAGTTTATAGAGTTTAAAGATAACTTAGACAGTCATTTGTATATATATACAATGCTGTTAACGAAAGCTAAAAATCCTGTGTCCGTGAGAGGATCTTTTGTAGCAGTTTTTGGTACCAAGTTTTTAGTATTTTTGTTCACTGACTCATCGAGGATTCCTGGTTCTAATATTTTGTCCATTGACTCATCGAGGATCTTGGTTTTGGTTTAGAAACAACGGTGAAACAGATTGAAGAGGCATTCAAAGAATTCACAACAAGAGAAGACATTGCAATTGTGTTAATCAGCCAATACGTGAGTTGTCACTCTGCTTTCTTGCATGTTATATAAATCCTGAATAATCTTGAGGAAACAGTACGATATACTGTACTTTATAGTCTTTGTAGCTTTAGAAGATGAGGGACATCTATTCATGGATGCATAATTTGAATTTAACATGTGCGAAGTCAGTTACTGCTACTAGGAATTATGAGTTTACCGATGGAGAAGCCACTTAAATAATCAGATTATAGGAGAATTATAAAGCTACACTTTGCTTTTTATACTTAAATTCCAACTTCTGCGTTGGTAAATTTTGATAGACATATATACTGTTCTTTTGTTAATACCGTATGTGCCAAATGATGCATAGTTACTGAGTGTACGTTATTTTCTCTATCGCTTGAGTTGCAGGTGGCAAACATGATAAGGTTTCTGGTAGATAGTTATAACAAGCCAATACCAGCAATTCTGGAGATCCCTTCAAAGGATCATCCTTATGATCCTGCACATGTCTCCGTCCTTTCACGGGTGAAGTACCTCTTCTCTACCGAGTCTGTGTCGTCTAGTAGATATTAGAAGTATTATGTAAAGCTATACGTGCAAAACCCACCTTTGGAATGTTTGGCGATTGTATTCAACCTCCTGTACCTTCAAGTTATTGGTTAGAATTCTTCTTCAATTTATTTGAGGAAGCAAGATAATCATTAGTTTTGTTGTGATTGAGAAACAAATAAGTATCTGAATTGAAAATAAACCTTGGATGAGAACTGTTATTGATTGATATTTTCACTTTCCATTGTAATTCCCAACTTGTTTCACCCTGCTTATATTTATGGCTCTCTCCAAAAATAATAAACTACGCTGAAGGTTCCAGGTTAGAATCTAATTTTACTTCCTAATATGCATGCATTCACGTGTTTTAGGAATTGTCTATTCCGTTCACTTATACTTCACCAAAGCGAGTGTAATGCACTTTTTTATGGTTGATTTCTATTGGTAGTCATGTGTGGAGCTCGATTTGACTCAGTAGAAAAACTCCTTTTTTTTTTTTTATGTAGTGAGTTAAGATTTGAGTAGTATATGTTTCAGTTTTTTTTTTCCCCAATAATCAAAGTGTCATACATAAGCACGGCATGTAAAATATCAGGTACTTCATGCTAAATTGAATGGTTTGCATGAAAAATAGACTTCTTAGCTAACTTGTGGGGAACTGTATCAGCTTCTCTCCTAGTGAAGCAAATAACTTGATTCCCTCGTAGGGGTTGGCAATCTTGAATTATCATGCCGAATTCAGCTATCTGTGGTTATAGAGTTTACCGCATCTGCCAATTTATCATCCACTTCATATATGACATTGTGGTACTCCATGGTCAGCTGCCACTGAATTGCCTCTTAATCCCATTGCCTCGGCCTCTTTTGCCCCAAATTCACCAGCTACAACCTTGGAGTAGATGACATGGAATACGCGGAAACATGATTGTTTTGCAACTCTAATTTATCATAATATTTTTGAAATAAATTTACATTATTATTTTCTTAGTTAATTTGAGTGGCATCAATTTTAATCTGTATTTTAAAAAGCATGAGAGCAATTTTAATGTAGGGTGAAAAAAATTAAGGAGAAAAAGCCAAATTGAAAAAATGAGGGAAAAACTATTCTCAAATAACGTATAAACGAAAAACATAGATATATGGAAAAAAAACTTTTGTTTGACCCCATATGGACACGTGCAACCTTTCATTGGTTGTCATGCTTTTACAATTTAGTTAATTTCATAAAAGGTTCTCAACTTTTGAGTTTAGAATTAGATAGGTTCTCAATTTTTTTTTCACTCTCTTGGGTCTCTAATCTTTCATAAATGAGCACAATAGGTCCTTCTTGTCCTTATTTCCTCAACTTTTCATAAAAAATGACGATTATATCCTTTAGCCTTTTAATTTTAAAAACAAAATATTTAAAAATATTAAAAATAATAAAAGAATTAAAAAAAAAAACACCCACCCCCACCCTTCCCCTCCCATTCCAAACCCTTTACAATTTAGCCATTCATTTATCCAAATCCAACACCCCCACCCCAAAAAAAAAAACAAAACAAAAAACAAAAACATTATTTGGTATTATCAGGTGAAAACTCAAATTTGGGTTTTTTCACCCAACATTAGATATGCTTTGAGATATAGCAAATTACTAATGCATGACAAAACATGAGAGGTAGAACATATACTTCAACTTTATAAATAGATATTTATTTTGAAACATATCTTTTAAGCACTTTGAAAATGTATGATTTTAACAAGTCATGTAATTTGATTTGTTGATTATTATATTGTCAGGTTGAAACAAGTGTGCTGAACAAAATATCATGGAAAGTTAGTCAAAAAAAAATCATGAAAAGTTTAGGTGAAAAACATTTCAAAGACCGCTTCAGGGGGAAAAAAACAAAGAGAATAAAGAAAAAACATTTCAAAGACTTTTCAGTTGTAAATCTTTGAATTCTAGTTCTACCATCGACAAATGGAAAAGAAGGGTTGCCAAAAGGCCAAAGCACTTAGGAAATTTGTGGAAAATGACTTGTGTTCCTCCATTAAAGTCAACCCGAATTGATTGTTTATTGGCCTTTGCACCCTTTTTTTGACTTTTCTATGTCCCCTAATTTGACTTTGCTTCAACACGGTGGAAATTTGCTTTCGCACAAGTATCTCTAGAATTTTTTTTTAATCCAATTTTTTTAATTATAAATAAAATAGTGCAATTAGATTAACAATTGTAATTGTGTAAGTTCAACCCTCATCCTTTTTTCATTATAATTTCACCCAACCATTTTTTGACTATTCATTTTAACATATTATTATTATTATTCTAGGAGGAGGAGGATGAGTATAATCACAAAAATGACTAGTTCGTACTGGTCTTCCAAACATCCGACCCTAAAATCAACCATCCTACTAATTTTCTCACTTTTGAAAATTGTTGCACTTATTTCAACAACAAAGTACTTATCTAAATACTAAAGTCAAATGTAGTATTCATGTCACTTTGGAGATGGAACCAAACAAGAACATATATTTCATAAAAATGTTTTTAATCAATAGGATTGCAATGGAATAAAAAAAATCTTTTTGGATAAATTTAGTCCAGATTTGCAATTCAATTCTATTTTTAAATAAAAATTAGTCAAATCAATCACATCCACATATTTTTTGAGGCCCGCAATTTACTGCACAAATCTCTATTATTCAACTTTATTCATGCTCTCTCTTATTTTTTATTAAAACTCATCAAAATAAGTTTGTAAACAGACGCAAATTTAGCACTTTTTGATATCAAGTGGACATGAATCATTATCTTTTATAAACTCTATTGGTTAAGGACGTGATTGTCAGATTTTAAAGGTTGGGGTCATTCATTGAAAAGCAAACATTTTCTTTTTCCTTTATTTTTTTTTAAAAAGCAAACATTTTGCCCATTGTAAAAAATAATAAATAAATAAAAACTTAAAAAATTATAAAAAAGCCGCCTTTTTTCTTTCTTTTTTAGTTTTGTGCGAGTGCTAGGTGGAATGTAGAAACTGCTTCTTCAACAAATCAACTCTCTTTCCAATCTACACACATTTACTGTAAAAGCACACTGCTAATCCAATTGGGCGCATGCAATTTGGAGCTATTCACGAATCATAACGAGTTGCCTCAGCCGAATACCTCGATGGCCAACAATCTGGGGCAAGCTCCATCGGACTACTTTCTGGAGCAAATCCTAGCGTTTCCGGGCTATGCGGGGACACCCGACATGGCAAGATCAGGATCCGATGATGCTGCAGCTGAACTCCGGTAACGGCTCTGCCCACCTTGGTGGTACCGGTGTTGGCGTAGGCGGTGGTTATGGAGTTAGAAGTGGAATTGGTGGTTCTGGCGGAGGGTTTCCTCTGGGGTTGAGCTTGGAGCAAGGGTCCGGAGGGTTTGTGAGAATGGACGATGCATCGAGTGGTGAAAGGAGATTCCGTGACGACGTTGTTGATTCCAGAGCTTCATCTGCTGTCAAAGCGGTAAATTTAAGTTACTTTACCTTATATTTAGGATGACGAGCAATTCTGTTTAGTATTTAAGGACTAAACAGTGGTCATTTTTCCAATTCTAAGCGTTGATGCAGTATATGATACTGCGAGGCGTTTAAAAATGGTTACGTGACGGACATATGTTTTTTTATGGATTAATACTTGAAACAATTATGAATTATTATCAAAATTAATTCTGATGATTTAGTTGAATAATGATTGTGTATTATGTTAGTTTCTCGTTTTAGCAAGTGATATTTGAGAGAGTGATAGCTCTTGTCTTGATGCTGTTGAGGTTGGTCATTTGGTATAATCGTGATTTTCAGTAGTGTGAGATGGAATGTCTTCTATATCTCGGTCACCTGACATAATTTTGTTTTCCGAACTTTTTTTCGGTTTTCCTGAGCAGCCAACAAGAAGTACAGCTCCTGCGGTGTATCATCCACCTGCAGTTCGCCCAAAGGTGCGGGCAAGACGAGGACAAGCCACTGATCCACACAGTATAGCTGAGAGGGTATGCATAATTGTTTCTTTTAAACAGCTTGTAGTCTGTAGAGATTATTTTTTACACATAGCAATGCGAGTTCAAGCGATGAAACGAGTCTGTACACTGTAGACTTTTAGTGTCGATATGGTAGTAAACTAATTGCTGAAATATGTCAACTACTTTGTCTGACACTTTGACCGTTGTACTGGAATATAACAACATAACTGTAATTTGTTGAAGGTTCTTTAATGATATTTCCTACTTATATTTTGTCATTATGGTTAATTGTGTTTCTAGGAACTTCATATTTGCTTAAGTGCTGTGACCAAGATATATCAAGTCTAATGAAACGCAATTTGATTTTATGTAGTGATGCATTTGCAGAATGTAAGTCCTACAGTCAAGGGATTAAAAAATAAGAATGATAAAGTTTCAGATAATTGATACAATTGAGTAGCACCAAGAAATGTGGCTGGAAACCATGAGAGATGAGAAAAAAATGTCTGACCTCTAGTTGCTTTTTGCTATCAGAATTGATATAATGTGATACGACATTGTGCAAAGTAAGGAATATATAATCAAATTCTCTTTTAGGCCTCGTCATTTGCAAGTAATGCCATTCTGTGTTTTCTTCTCTTGTTTCAGTTGCGCAGAGAAAAAATAGCAGAAAGAATTAGAGCATTGCAGGAGTTGGTTCCCAGTGTAAACAATGTGAGTCTTCTCTTTGCTTCTGCTAGATAATACATTCATCTGGTAAGTTAACGTAGAGTCATGCTTTCCCGATGATGGGAGAAAAGGGAGTAATTTAACCTTCTTAACAGCATATAAGGAAAAATGAATTATTGAAAGCTAGATGAGAAGTGTTCTTTGCTTACAGTTCAACTGCATACTTCGTCACACACGATGCATTTTCTGTTTCCTAGTATATAATTAGTAAGACTTCTAAAGTGTGAAGCGGAAGTTTTTGAAATTTGTGATCCAAAATGATAATCAGCAATCTGCCTCTCATTTGTTCAACAGTAAATATTAATTTTTTTATACATCTTTCAGCTTTTCATAAATTTACTACGCGATAAATTGAGTGCTAAGTATTAAGATGTCTCCCGGGGTGATGGGTTGGCGGGATGAGGTTCGTAAGACATTCATCTGAAATTTGGCCAAGTGAATCAGGACTTAGCATTTGGATGAAGGGAGCTGTATGCAAGATGAATTTATTATATTTAATATAACTGAACATCATTTTGGGTAGAGAGACCATAATTTGCCGTAATTTGTTATATAGTCTGTATCCTGTCCTGCCATAATGCATAATCATATCTCTCGAATAAATGTCTTTACATCCAATTTTTGAAGTGATAATTTGTAAAACATTTCTCTTTTCCAATTTGTTTGCCTTCGTTTGAAGTATTTTTCCTTATATATATATATATATATATATATAGACACACTGGTTTTTCTACCCGTGCGATGCATGGGAAGGAAAACCGTAAAAGTTATAACTCATGGGGAAAAAATTGACAAATAAAAATAAAAAAACGAAGCAAACAGGATTTGAATTATAGAAAAAAAGACGTGATCTGAAAACAATGTGAATCTCTTACAAATTTTGAAAACCCTCTTTGTATACAATATTCCTTGTTGATCTCATCGGTTTATCATCTTTGTCACAAATTAAATTCTTTAAACCAGACCGACTAGTAATCCTAGAGATTGCAACATAAAGCTGTCCATGCGTAAACACCGGTCTTCTAAGAAGAAGTCCCACATGGACGAGTGACTGACCTTGACTCTTATTTATTGTCATGGCGAATGACACCATCAATGGGGTTGTCTCCTTTGAAATCTAAAAGGAATCCTGGAATCTGGCCGTGTAAGTGACATTCTTGGAAAATGGAAGTTCCTAATTCATAATAAGAAACTGGAATTTCTTTGTACTGCATAGTGCAGAGGTCAATAGTAGAATTCCAATTGGATTCCTTATATTCAACCTCAAAAAAGAGCTTTCTATAATATGAGCTCACTCATTGCTTTATATACTCTCTCATCTTTTCATAATGGATTCTTTTTATTAAACTTTTGCTTAAATGATTCTGGTGCACCCGATGTGATTCTGTCTAGCATTAAGGACATCTGTCCAAGTAGTTAACATTTGAATGTGAATGAATATACGCATACTCTCTTGTTATCATTTTGTTAGCACCTTCACATTTGCACATTCTATGAAAAAGGGTTTATGATATCTAGCCCCTAGAACCTTCACATCCTACCTTTTCCCTGTTTATGACATATAAGTGCATGGTAAGGATATTTGCTCATACGCAAATTTCAATTTTATATGCAGACTGATAGGGCAGTCATGCTTGATGAAATCGTGGATTATGTGAAGTTCTTGAGACTGCAAGTAAAGGTGAACTTGTGCGGAACCCTTCTGGACATTTATTGCTAGCTTGATGGTCTCTTCAGATATGTCATCAAAAGTTATGATAACCCATATTTGCATTTGTGGGGTTAAAGTTAAATATGATATGGTGGTTTAATAAATGCGAGTAGCTTTCCCGTACAATTTCTTATTTGTTAGTGATGTAGTAAGAAAAATATTGAGTGCTATTGCTTTTATGCAGTGATCTTCCACGTTTTCAGGGAGCAACATTTTTGCTGATCCTCTGTTCTTATATGTTGAAGTTCTGTAATCTGGTCAAATGTCCTACTTACTGTCTAAAATGAATTGGAAATCTTTCAACATGCCAAAAGTAGGCATTTTTAATTGGATGGTACTAACTTTTTATGCAAGATATTGGTCTCAGTTCTCACATCGAACACAGAGAATGTTAAGTATCATTTGTTCATGTGTTCCCAATGCAATAAAAATTTCTTCTTACAGTCAATCAAGATAGTAGTCTCCTTCCACAAATGGAGTGTTGGAAGAATTTTTTTTTTAATAACTTTGTGGACCCTTCTCCTTATTTAAATCATCAATCTTTCAGGTGTTGAGCATGAGTAGATTGGGGGGAGCTGGTGCAGTTGTACCACCTGTGAATGACATCCCGGTGCCATCAGTAGAGGTAATAAACAAAGCAAGAATTTTCCTTTTCACATGTCATCAATGTTGCTTATGTGAATATTTTTCTTTTTTTCCTTTTCTCGTCCCCTGTTTTTTCTTTGGGTGCTTTAATCTAAAGGAAGAAGATGGTGAAGGTGGAAACACCGAGCCAGCATGGGAGAAATGGTCGAATGATGGAACAGAACTACAGGTTGCTAAACTTATGGAGGAAAATGTTGGGGCTGCAATGCAATTTCTTCAATCCAAGGCTCTCTGCATTATTCCCATCTCTTTGGCCTCAGCAATCTACAGCACACAACATGCGGATGCTGGTATGCTCATGCCTGAATCAAACCCAACCACATAATGCTGCAATTAAAAAAAAATGACGGCCTACATTAGTCTAATCAGCCCCTTTTCAACCTCTCTAGGTCTGTTTATTAGCTCCCCCTTTGGTTGAAACCTAATATTCCATATCACGACCTCCTTTTTGCATTTGGTTAGGCATTAGTCAAGGCCTCCTCTCCTTGCTATATACATCCCAGTAGAGTAGAAAGCATGAAGGTTTTTGTTGCTTATTACCGTAACTTTTCTGTCAACAGTGGGACAATTGAACTAATGGTGATTGATGAAACCAGTAATGTTGAACTAATGTGTTTCGGTGGGGGATTTTGGGACACACCCTCGAGCAGAGGATGGTTAATGTACAAATATATATTTTAATGGAATGTATTTTCGGCAGGTGAAATAGATTATTAGAATGGATGATATTTATTTTGTTGAGAGTAGTTGGATTTGTAGAAGTGTATTTTATGTCCTGAAATATCTCCCTTCCACCATTGTTTTGAATCACTATTATTGTTATGGAGGGAATTGTGCAAACTCCCCCAATTTTATTTTTATTTATTTTTTTTTTTTTTTTGTGCGCGTTCGTCGCCCATGTGATGATGCTATATTTACAGGTGAGTTTCACAATTTTAAAAATTCAGAATATATCCAATGTTATCACATAGATGCCTATCCACGATACCTGGTGATCATAGTCGTGGAATCATGATCTAAGAATGAGAAAATGGGGCCAGGGGAGGGAGATTTCTTGAGTGGAATTTGTATGTGCCCAGGTGCTCAAGAATTTTAACACTGGGACCTAAGATGACAAGAAAATGAGTAACACTTCCAAGTTTACAACTTTACAGTTAATCAATACAAATTTGATCTCGTTATGCTATGTAGTAGTATATATGGTGTTACTCAATACAACTTTGATCTTGTAACGCTTTGGAGGAGGAGGACGGAAGAGAGAGAGCTGTTCCTTTAAATTTCACACTACATGATGATGGTGATGGGTTCCTGCAAGTGGGTGGGTTGTCTTGAATCAAACGTGGATTGGTGAATCATGAAGGCTTTGCATTTGTCTGATATGTGAACAAATAGTTGAATCAACTGGGGCCAGCATGACAATCATTGGCCCATCACTTGCAACCTCTTTAGGCTTGACCCCCGGCAGAGGTGAGCCATTTTCATTTTGAAGGTTTTGGCATCCAATGCTACTAATCAGGCTTTAAGGACCCAATGACAATCCATATAGCACTTTTGAAGGAAAATAAATAAATAAATAAATAAATAAATAAATAAATTCAGTCCCTGTGCTGCCATTTCCAGAAATGGTAGCCCTCTACTGCTATTTCCGCCAGTACAGGGAGAGACTCTCTCCCCCCTCCGGTAGCCAAAAGCGAGGGAGTCCTCCCATCCCATTTTTTTTAAATTAAATAATTTATATTTTTTTATATGTTTAAAATTTTTGTTTCGTAATTTAAAATGATAAGGGACAAAATGGTAATTTATTCGATGAATTAATGGTGAAATTGACAGAAATCGCTAAAAAGGACTTTATGTGTGACTTAATGAAAAGTTAGGGATCCAGCGGGTTGAAAAAAAAATTAAGGACACAGTCAATACTAACCTCAAAGGTTGGTGACACTATGTGAAATTAACCCATTTGAAAAAATTTCATTCAAAAAATAAAAAGGAAAAATCCAGGTGCCCCAAGAGTATCGTATTAGGATACTCTAGGCTAATGAGGAATTCATACCTCACACGTGAGTTCTTGAGACCCATTTTGGGACGCTTAAACTCATACGTGGGTTGCTGATTAGTCTGAATTACCATAATAGGGTACTCTTGACGTACTAAATATTTTATCTTTAAATAAAGTTCGTCTGCTTATGATGATGATGATTACAAGGAGAGAGAAAAATAAAACACAATGAATGACGTGTCTTTTATACATGTCTAAGAACGTCAAATAGATAAGCGGGTCACAATTCTAACAATTATGAACATGTGACATATTTAGACAAGATGTGAGCATGTGTAAACATGTTAGACGTGGATGTATCAACGTTCCCATGGAGAATTATCCTTCTCTTGGGGTAAGAATAGGAGTTTTCCATGGTGAACCAGTTGTTACTGTAATATCTTGTCATGGATGAAAGATGACCAATTTTCTTTTAAACTGAGGCATTATTATAAACCTAGCTTCTGTTTTTATCCGCTTAAAGTCTCAAATTATAGCGCAATGTTTAAACTAGTTTTCAGTTTCAACGTTTTGCCGTTTTCCCAAACTCAATATTAGAAATATAGTATATTGTCCATATAACAACAACGAACAACAACAACAATATATTATGTACAAAACAAAAATGAAACTACTAAATTAAATATATTGAAGTCATCTTCTTATTATATTCGCATCATTTATCTAAGCAACCGCCCAGGAAATTCAGAAAAATAAATAATTATTTATTTTGAGAGATCATCATTGACCAATCATAATGCCTCATCAGTCATCACTATTTATTATCTTAATAATTGATTAATTATAACCTCTATATTAGCATGTCAATATATATATATATATACATATATATATATCACTATCACTACTATATAAAAGGGGAAATGAGTGTAAAATATTCACTTCCCCCTTTTACCTTTGTCATTTTTTATTAATGTCAAAAGTACCCTTTCAATTTTACAATTGATTAGTGTTTAATTTTACAATTGTTTAATTCATATAAATAATTATGTCATTAATTAGTATTTTGTATAGTACTAATTATGTAGTAAATATTATTTATTAAGTAATAATTACTTATGAGTGTGGTTTTTTATTTTTATTGAATTGATAAATTTTTTCATTAAATAAATTTAATTTGCTTACAAAGTTTTTATTATAATTCTTTTATTTGAGTTTAAAGGAAAAACTTATTCCATTTAGTTTTATTTAAAAATATGTTTTTATATTAACAAAAATATTTACATGAATTTTTATATACTTTGTCCCTGTAGTTTTTTTATTTTATCTTTTTTGCAAACATTTGTCCCTGTAATTTTGTTAAAAATAACAGTTCAACGTGTGTACAATTCCCCTAATTTCAAAACAAAAAACAATTAGATTTAATGCTCTTTTTTCGTTTATTAGACATAATTTGCCTAAAATTATTACTATTAACTTTGATACTTATTGCAAATTAAGCATCAATATTTGGTACATACAATTATTAAAGTACCCTTTGATTCTCACAATATTTTCATTCAAATTAATTTGAAGATATGTTTATAATTTTCATTTGTATATTTTATCAGATAATTAACTTTTTAGAAATAATTAAACACTTTAACCGTTTTAATTTTTTTTAACTTTCTTTCATTAATTATTTGGGGTTTTCAACAATTTAATCAAATTCATTAGTTTTACTAACGGCATTCTTATGAAACTTTTGTAAACTCATAAATGAATTCATTTGATTTACAAAACAATTTTAAGGCATTCTTAATGATTATATAAACTTATAGATTTATTATTTATTTTATACAATAATGTTATGTTAGTTTAAATATAATAAGTAAAGGTAAATATTCAATCAAATAATAATTTTAAATTGACATAATTAATAGCATTCAAATTCTACATATATAATAGTAATAATCTAAAAAGGATATTTTTATTATGACAAAGGAACTGTAAAGGGAAAGATATGAATATTGATGAAGGGAGTGAAAAACATACTCAAATGTAATTAGGCTATGTGAGTTTCGGCTCATCTTTTTTTTTTCCTTTTTTTTTAGGCCTATAAAGATATATCACATCTGAGCAAGTTATTTTATTGTAATAACTTTTAGCTAGCATGTGTATTTATAATAAAAATATATATTCTACCATTATGTAAATGATTTTTATGATACAGACAACGTGCAATGCACGTTTGAACTACTCGCATATATAAAAGAAGAGTAACCAGCATTAGGTGATTTTTGCTCTCAACAGATCAATAAATAAAACAACATAATAACTATATACGTTGCGGTTGAGTGTATGATCTTTTCTGATATAAGAAAGGAAAACACAGAGTATATATGATACGAGCAAAATCAAGAGTGAAGACAAGACTATTTCAACTTTTGAGAGCAGAGAAAACACGAATATATATATATATTTTTTTTTTTTTGAAGAAGGAAAGGAAACATGAATTAATTCCCAAGTAATAATAATGGTAGTGCATGGCTGCAAAAAATAAAAATACAATAAAAGGCCAGGGAGTAGCGTAATGCAGCGGCGCACATGGAATAATAGGGTTTGACATCCCACTAATTTTTATAGGGTCCCCCAAAATGAATCTTAGCACATGATATGGCCCTTAATTTTTGGGTCCCATTCCATCTCCACCTCCATTTTCATCCTAACATGCATTTAGGTTTTCTAGGCATATATAACTAACAATTTGTATGTTTAGCACTTTTCATTTTTAATTATTTAAGGTTTTGTCAATATGAATGTCAAGAAAATGCATCAAATTGGGACATGGATGGACTCAACCACTCCACAAGCAGCAATTCTATTGTACAAGTGTGAATATGTGAGCTATAATTAAGTGATGATAAAATTAAAGATATACGAAAATGGTAAGAAAAAAATGTTTGAAGAGTGGAATCATTCTAAAAGAATTAGTATCAGTGTGTGAAAGAGACAATATTGTCTTCTTTTAACAGAAGAAGCTAGCTTGTTCCAAATACAAGCAATCCAAATCAAATCTCAAGAAAAGTGAAGCTTTGGAAGACCAATAGAATAATAAACAATTAACTATAGAGTCTCAAGTCAAGTTAATATAGTGATCAATGTACGTACCTACAGAATAATGAGACAAGATAGGTGTTATATTCATTAACGGCTAAGCGACACGATGTATTCCAAGGTTGCATCTCATCCTGGCCTAAAATGGTCCAATTTACACTACTCGAATGAACTATCGTGCTTTTAATATATAGCTCTTGGTATAGAATTCGGGAATAGTCTATCATAGTTTTATACACTGGCGTAGATGGGGAGCCATGGTGGGCCCCCAAATGGGGAATTTTTTTTTCCTATTTTTTGCCTCATAAAAAAAAATTAATTATATGTAAAAGATAATTTAATCGTGTGTATTATCCATCTCATCCCTCTAATAGCGCTTGGCTTCGCCACTGGTCTTATATAATCAAGCTGAGTTGCATCATCTTTATCAACTTGCAAAAGCAAAACCATCAAATAAATGTTCTGTCTCTCCGGGCGCTCAACTAATCAATAAGATATTACAAAAATTAATGTTTCATTGATTTCCATTGATTACTAGACCTCTTGAAAAACAAATACAATACAATGAAATAATTAACAAAAATCAATATTCTTATATATGGTGAAGGAGAAAGATACGGAGAGTGAAGCAAAGATTCCAGCAAAAAAAATGAGGGGAAAACGGGGTTGCCATCAACATGCATGTCAATTTCCATTTCCAGCAAGATTGGGTCTCCAGCTCACTGATTGATCCACGTGTCACATTTTCGATTGAAAGAAGCACAATTTGCAGACTATCCCCATATTTATACTCCATTTTGCTTCAACACACTCTTTCCCCCCTTCTTTCTAAATTCTGTCTTTGTAATTATAAACTTTACTCTCTGCACTATCAAGAAGAAAGCCAAAGAAAACCCATATCTTGTAAAGAAAATTGGAGTGAGAATGGGAATGATAAGCGAAGAAGACAAGGAAAAGTTGGGGTTTGAGGAGACTGAGCTGCGTTTAGGATTGCCTGGAGATTTGGGGAAGAACACCAATGCTAATGGTAAAAGAAGGTACCCAGAAAGTGTGAATTTGAAGCTTAATCTTTCTTTGGGGGAGACTGAGAAAGAGGAGAATCTGCAGAAAGACGAGAATCTCATTCCTTGCTCTAATGATCCTATCAAGCCTCCTCCCAAGTAATTAATTACTCCTTTTCTTATTTACTGTAGTTTTTCTTCCTCAAAAGTTATTTTACAAACATTTATGAAGAAATACTCTGAAGGCATGTGATTTGGGGGCAGGTAGTGATAGTCAATGGACAGGATTATAGGAGTTGAATGACAAACTAAATAGAGAAATTACAGATTTACCTCAGTATTTGTAAATTTGTTCCACAGTTCCAGGTTAAATCATGATAATTTTGGCTTACTTCTTCTGAGTAACGGATTGAATATGACTCGTTAAATTCCTAAGTACTGAGCTGTTTTCTCAAGCTCTCCGCCAAAATTATTGTTTAGAAGAAAGAAAAAGTTCCCGTAATTGGTTTCAAATACTTAATATGAAGTGTACAAGTATTGATTCAGGGCACAGGTAGTGGGGTGGCCACCAGTCCGGTCATTCCGGAAGAATATTATGGCTGTTCAAAAGAGCAATCCCGAGGAGGGAGGAGGCTGCTCTGCCACCTTTGTAAAGGTTAGCATGGACGGTGCACCTTACCTTCGCAAAGTCGATTTGAGCATGTACGAAAGCTACCAAGATCTGTATGGTGCCTTGGGAAAAATGTTCAGCTCCTTTACCATGGGTAAGTAGAAAAGAGAAGAAGAGTTTTCAATGCACAAGACTTGTTATCAAGAAAGTGTTTCTACTGTATACTACACATTTAAGTCTATAAGATGATAGTGCCATTGGATGTTCTACAGTGCATTTATTCATGTACTGATTTTTCATTATACTGAAGGTAAATGTGATTCTCAACGAATGATAGATTTCATGAATGAGAGGAAGCTTATGGATCTTTTGAGTGGTTCTGATTTTGTTCCAACTTATGAAGACAAAGATGGTGATTGGATGCTTGTTGGAGATGTCCCATGGGAGTAAGTCTCTCAACATTCTCAAATACTCATCTTTCTTCTTTGGGTTGCAAGCACAGGATTACATATATATATATGCATACTAAACGTATACCGTTTTATACATTCTAAGGATAAATTTTGATGTGAATGAAACAGGATGTTTGTTGGATCGTGCAAACGACTCCGCATAATGAAAGGAACTGAGGCAATAGGACTCGGTTAGTATCCTCGAACATCTCTCTCGATACATTTTCTCACAACATGCCAATCTATAATACTTATAGCACATCATGATATGCTAAGACTGAATACAACTTGATAACACAATTAGTACCCTTTTCTGGTCAAACCCCCGACTTCCCGTCTCAATCTCTTCATCCTAAAGTTTTTCCTACTCAATCACATAGATGGTGGTGTGCTTCTATTTGCATGAAAAATAAGTGAAACCATGAATTTGAGTTGCAGCTCCTAAAGCCATGGAGAAATGCAAGAACAGAAGCTAAAGCAGCGAATTGCAGTACAGTCTGCTTCTCTGATCTCTGTGGTCCAAAGGCAGAATGCACAACGTCAGGGGATGAACAGAGCAGAATGTTGAATTGTGTCTCTGTTATACGTTATTATGGTTTGTTGTATTATATTATTATAAGATAAGATCAATTAAGGGTGGAAGTTTGTTAACTACTCATTATTAAGGAGATAAACCAATAATATATTGTGCATTAAGGTTGTTTGTCTAGTTTGGTAATCACTAATAATTTGTCTAATAGTCCATAATCATGTACTTTTGACATAATAATAATAATATTATTATTATGCACTGTCTTTTTCTATTCCGTGATGTCTTGTTTGATAAGATGAATTTTCTAGTCGTGCTGGACAATCTTAATGACGAAAAAGATGTTAAAACTTATCTCTTTTTACTTTATTATTATTATTACGGATTTTATTTTATGAAGAGTGGGGGAACATTTTGTACAAGGTAGCAGTGTCATGTGCAGATTAAACAAAGCATTAAATTTCTCTGCTCATTTTTGTTGGTGGGTTGGTTATTTAAATTGAGAGTTCCCTAGTTTCTTAACATAACAATAATAATGTACGTTCAAGTTCAATGCATGTATGTACAATAGTAAAGAAACAAGTGGGGAATGACCATTTATAACCAAGGTCGTTTTTTCCCGAGTCCTTCTGGGGAGAGTAATACTCTCCCCATAAGAAGAGAACCACCCCCTGATTGGTGGGAATCAGTCCTACTCTCCCCAGAATTTTTGGTTTTTTCCCTATGCTCTCATGGCTATTATGGATATTTCTGAAAACAAATTTATTTTACTTGCAAAACAAAGATTCATTATGCATTTCCACAAGTTTGACCTCGATTAATAAAACGGGTACACATTTCTGGAGAAGACTGGAGAGTAAAACCAGCAGCTGATTTCTTTATCTTATTTAGTACTGTCTCTAATACTTCTGTAATACTAGACATTATCCAGTGGTGTTCAAAGACGTGTGCAGTTACAAACCAGATTCTTCATGTCATTAGTGAAGGCTAATTTTGGTAATTGGTTTCACAAAAACTAAACCGAATGTAAGCCACTATGAAGAGAGAATGAACAACGCATGTTGGGGATGTTGGCACTTAAAGGGGTAAAGTAGTCATTACTTCATTCTCATGTTTTTATGTAAGTAAAAAATATAATGTGGATTCCCACAAACAATTTGTTGCTGGAACCTTACTATTGAGGATATAGGTCCTCCCCCGTCTAAGGGGACTATTCAAAGCAAGCAATAGGCACAATTCAACTAGGGTTACTCCAGCAACCCTGCTTCGATGTAACGCCTTGTGATGCTGGCTTGCTTGTTATTACAGGTCTTGACCTGAAGCTCAAAGCTTAAAATTGAAGAGGGTGCAAAGGATTAAGACACAAGCCTGGCGAGCTAGTTCCTGAAAGCATATGAGTGTACCTCTTTAACATGATGAAATTTATCACTCAGTTATGGAGTGGAGAAAGATTGAATATAAAATATGTAACTTCATCAAAGATATATATTGCTTGATGACTAATATGCTTCTTTCATGAAGAATGTTATAGATTAATCCCATGGCTTTGATCTTTCCAACAGAGAAGGAATACGAAGAGTATAAATGCACGATCAGAACAACATGCAGCAGTAAAATGTTACCTGCATCAGATTAAAGTGTGGTCAAACTTGTGCAAGTTCTAAAATAATATAGTCACTTTAAGAGATGATTACTAGATTATATGACGGAAAACTTTATGATAAGCAGTTGCAGCAATTAGTTTAATCTTTCAACCAAGTGGAAATAATTTCAGAGCCTTCTATTTCAATCCAAAAAATTTATGAGGCTGAAAGCAGTTCCGTCCTTTTGATACTTTTAGCACTAAACAACTAGCAAATTTTATAACTCCTTTTAGGTTATCAGGTAACTCATGAACTTCACGGTGGGAGGGGTTGGTCAAAGTGACTTTTAATCTGCAAACAAGTCAATGTTGATGACTTTCCTAGCTCAACTACTGAAGTATCAACCACACCAGACGTTTTTGGAAGACCCATGAAAAATCTTATTTGTGCTGGACAGAAGGGAGCTAGAAAATTCTATTTTATTAGGAAGGGGGATTCACCTTGAGAAGTCAATGGACTTGATAACCAAATCTGCATTTTTCTTTGACTTGATTATCAGCTCCACATTCGGTCTGTCATTGTAATCTATCTGCATAGCGAATCAAGTCAAAGAAATACACAAAAAGACATAGCAATATTGAAACCTCATAATCATATAAATGATCAAGAAATCATGGTTGAGGCTTACGCGCCATTTAGCAACATCAGGAGCCTTTCCTATAATGGCATGCAGGGGGATGAAATTAGTTCATTTTGATCTTTAATGGGAGTTTCTTTTGCATCTACTTGGAACTATCAACACCTGAGGGGCATACCTGTTGATATATGCCTTTTCAGAACCCTTTGCATTGCTTTCTCAATGTCAATGTCAATGAACCTTGCAAGTAAATTGTAAAGCACAGTAACTTAGTATGATCCTAGACTAATAAGAGGAGAACTAGATAAAACAAACCATTAGACCATTTCACAACCTTCAATCCATATGCAAAAATCAACAGAGTTATAAGGTATAGAATCATGGGAACTCTTTCAATTTGTCCTGAAAGGGAGAGAAGCACTCAAAAGGAGAGATCTACCCTCAAGGGGTTAAGTATTAAGATTTAAGACATTAATCAGTTAAGACACTACAAAGTATTACCAGAACAATGACCGGGGTAAGCAACACTACATGCAAGTTTGGTATTTCCAGACTTTGGATGTTCAGGACTAGAGAAATCAATATCTTAGCATTTTTCAATTATTTACAAATGTCAAGGATTTCAAGCTAAATCTGTATATCATTGTTCGTCTAAGGAACACCAAAATGTATTCCAAGGGCCATATGACTTGTAATCATATTTTTTAGACTATCAAAGGAAAACCACAAGACAAATAATACCATTTCTCGTCAAAAATTGACGAGATATCTTTCCAGACCCCCTCGTCCAAGAACAAGTAATTACCCTCCACAATCACGACTTTGTGCCTGCACAAGGTAAAAAGTAACATAGCAACGAAATCATCACTACTCACAATATATATAAATTATATGGCTAAAGTAAGTCCATTCCTTTGATCTAATCCATGAATATAAAAGTAGGAAAAATACAATTGATAACCACTTCTGCAGTAAGATCTAACATAAGTACTGTCTAATGCAAAAACAGGATGAATTTACTGACAACTATATTTTTCCATGGGGAGGAGGAAACGATCAAAAATAGAACATTCTTAAGGGAGGAGAAAACTATCAAAAGTATCTCCAGTCAAGGTATCTACATACATCTAAAACTATCATGCAATGAACAACAAAACTTACTGAAGGTTCACAAATATATCATCTTCAACAGGATCGCCAACACCATGGTCGAAAGATGGGGCATACACTGAACCCTGGATGAAATACAAATACAACACAGCTGAACACTTTCCATTCAGCACAAATGACTTAACTTTTGGGAAAGCTTGGCATGTATAAATAAAATGCCTATAGTCACTCGTTAATGTCATGGGTGCACATTTACTTATGCCAATAGACAAATATATACCTCATTTCTCAGAGTCGTCAAACATCTGAGTAGTAGTTCTGAGTCAAATGTCCATGGTGCTGATCTCAAGAACGGAAAGATTAGGCTTTTCTTGCAGACGATACTTAAAATAATGTACCATAAGAAAGAGTTTTACCTCCCCTTCTTGCATAAGCCTCTTCTGGATCCTAACAAGCAAGAACAATTCCAGTTACTGAATGGCCTACAACCTTAACAATAACATGGAAAGTATCCTCGAGGCTTTGGGCACTCCAACTATGATAAAATTTTACATGCAATTTAAGGAAATCAGAAGTTCCCTTGACCTGGTCACAATAAATTAAGAATTGGATAATAACCTCGAAGTACTATTTACATGGGTATTTAGCTAATGTTTAAAAAAAATTATCTCATGCACTTCATAAATGTTGAAGCTACACATTTAGTTATCACATGATTTACAGAGAGTATCCATACCCAACAGCAATTAGTGCTTGTTTACAGTGGCTAAAATATAATTTGAGATGGTCAAACATCATTTTTATTCCCACATTCTATAGGACCCACTGGTACCCATTTACAATCCTCACATCCCATAGGACGCACAAAAGCTCCACCACTACATTTTATCAAATTAGCCATCCCACATTCCATGGCCAAACCTATAGGGCCCAACCCCCTCTTGAGTCATCATCGTTCAATTCCTTTGATTGAACAAATCAAAATCAAAGTTGAATCCCTTTTGTTATTCCACCTTGAAACGCTTAAAAGATGAAGTATAACATCAATTTTAACACACTAACTGTTAAACTTGGGACAGTTGCCACGTGTTCCTCCTGATAACCAACCTTTGTGTCACTTATCCTCCAAATTCATCTATTAATAGGCCATTCAGAGCTCGCATATTCTAATTGGGCTTCTGGCATTTTCAAGCCTATACATACTCTGTTAGCGTGCACACTCGGTATATACAATTCACATATGCATTGCACCAGCCACAATACTATGTGGTTATAAACAAAGGAGATAAACTTAAATGAAAAGAATATGAACAATATTGCATGTCCAAAATTAATGATAAACTCAGTTCAGAGAAAAAATCATATTTCCGCATGCATCTGCAAAGTATCATCCAAGAAACATTAACAGACAGATATGGTACTTGATAAATCACAGTACTTTATAGTCTCACCTCCATTGCATCAAGTTGATGACGATAAAGGTGAAATCCGTCCATGGGAAGTACAACAGCAACTGCTGGAGTCTCAACCTGAGAATCAAATGAACTAGATTTTTGGGGCCACATTTTGTTAATGCGGCTAGCAACCTCAGATGCAATAGTACTCTTTCCGGCACCAGGAGGGCCAGCCAAGCCAACAATGTGCCTGCATTTGTTAGAGTATTATTATCTGTAAGCGGGACATTGTCAGATTGGTCAAAATCATAGGAAGCAAGTATAGAGAGAAGTTGTAATTGTTATCACGGAACTGATTTATAAAATTAGGTATTGTACATTTTCAATTATGCTTGAGTAGTTTTTAATCCATGAGCGTACAAAGAGCAAAAAGAACCCATGAAATGATAAGGAAAAGAATTGGAAATCTTTATGTGATACTGCAAGTTCTCCAGCAGATTTATGTTACACCAGCCAAAGATTGTTGTTAACATTCAATCCCCAGTATGTCAAAGTAAAAGATGTACAAACTATATCTCCCAAGATATCTTAAAACATTTAGACCTTGTATGAAACTAGTTTTTTTAAGATCACGTTTCCTACATTCATTTTTAACCACACATTCTCAGAAACATATTATTTTTCACATTTCTCAATAAAATTTCCCTCCGTTCTAATAACAATCACTTCCTCACTAATGTGGAGAATATAGTTCAAGTTCAAGCTTGACGTTCTTTCTTTATTTTGATGATGGTTAAATTCCTTTATAACAGGAATAACTTCCTTCAATAATAAAGGCAAATGGGAACCACATTAACATAAACTGCCATCTAGATAGGCATTATTTTCAGAAGAAACTTACTTAAAATTGGGATTTGCTGCTGCTGCAGTTGGAACGAGACGTTCAGCCAAGGCATCATAGATTTCAGCCATGCACCTAATGACAATGATTAATTTCATTGTGACTTAGAGAGAGAGAGAGAGAGAGGTTAAAAAATAAAATCAACTAAATGCACTTATATGCAAATAAAGTAAAAAGACTGTTGCACATCTAGGATATTGGAAGTGTGTAAACAGTTCATGCTTACTCCTAGAGACCAAATATGGGGCTATGAAGCAAATAGAAACCTGATATAACTAAAAGGAGACAACCCAATTTTCAAACCCATCTCTAACTATTGGCCAACATAATTACTTTGCATCACCCTTCTCTAGGCAATCTTTAGTTTCGTATGAACTAAAGAAAAAGAGCAGAATATTATAAATTTGAAAATACAGTGAAATTTTATGTCGATCCTCACGAGTAGCTTAAATTATCATTTCAGGCAGCTGCCAACAACTTGAATGCCTATTTGCAGAAAACAACTATAGAGGCAAATTAAAGAAATGTGTTGATGGAAAAGATAGAAGTCGATGTGCCAAATTGCATATAAATTCGACTTTGGGAAAGAAAGTTTACCTCCCATATATTGTGGAAGTTTCCTTCATTTGACATTGTAAAACCTGCAAATAGAATTTTGATTCTATTTGTAAAAAAATGAACTTAGCAAAATGAAAACCAAATGCTGTAAGCCAATATAGAAAATGACTGAAGGATAGCTTCATAAATTTTAGTATTTGTTTGTCTATATTGGTAGACACTGAAACTGGAAAAGAACCTGCAAATGATTTAGCTTCCGAGTATAAATTCCAGGCTGACCCACTAATGGCCTCAAGGCCCTCCTCTTTGTTGGCAAAAGAATAACTTGACTGCATTTTGGAAGTGATAGTGCCTCTACATTGGTCACTATAAAAGGCATTACCGCAGAAAATTAAGGGATAGAATAGAAATACCAGAACATAGACAGGAAGTGACGTTCTATTCATAAGTAGCATATGAAATAGTGTCATTTCATAATCTTTTATTCCAGCTACTCCCTTTACCTATGCAAATGCAATTAACAAAAATTGATGGAAAATATGATAAAAAAAAAAAAAATCATCTTCCCGTTGATATAATGCCCCTGTACTCTATTGCGAGTAGTTTAATCCTCATGTTGACATGGGTTAACAGAACCTGAGAACCATCAAACGTGATGATGATCAACAGGAAAATTGTCTCCTCATTCTCTTGAATTACCAGATGGATGATATTGGATCCAATTTGCAAATTCCTTCTAGGTATTATTGTCTTTCAAGTTCCGATCTTGTCATGCTTAGACACGTTTTAAGCCCAGATATAGAACGCGGAGCATCTTTTACGCTCTATAATCGCAAATTAGCAATTAACATTTAAATTTCTCTGGAAGAGTTGTTTCCGTCTCCAGTAAAGATTAGGACTTAGGAGAATGAATCAGACTAATTTGAACGTAAACGTGATTCGAATTCCAATGGAAATTCAAGCCTGTGGTAGAATAAGTATAAAAAGAACAAGTTTACAGTGGAACCTGATGGCGGTGAGGGGAGTAATCTGGAGTTCGTAGAAAACGAGGACATCTCCATGCCAGACCTCAAAAATTGCCGTAGTAAAACAGTTGAGAGAGAAATGTTTTTGTCCGCGAATTACTTTTTAACTTGCGCCAATATCTCTCCCTCTCTCTCACTCTCTCTCACAGTTCCGATTTAATACTATGGCACTGGTGTGATGTATCATAGCGTGCATTGGAACACACAATATGGAGATCGGAAGAACAGCTATATATGGCCTACATTGATGCAACTCACATGTCTATAATTTTATATCATTTTTACTCTTCCTCTCTCTTGCCTTTTATTTTCTTTTCTTTTTAACTTAGGCATTGAAATTATTATTTTTTAATTTAACGGCAACGTGGTCACTGAATTAGCATAGCCAATTACCCTTTCAAAGAGAAAAAAAAGCTTAATTGATATATTATTATATAGTTAGTGATAGAGATCAAGGAACATATATTTTCATAAAAAAATAAATTTTCATAATCTCAAATCCGGAGCTTACACAGTGAAATATGAATATTACCTTACCTGTTACATCAGCAAAACTACTCAGGTATGCACCAACCCTCTTTTGAAATGATGGAAAGGGAATAGGAGATTGAAAATTCCAAGTAAAATTAAGATTTTCATTTGGCTTGTGATGGTAAATATTTTGCCTACAAATCAAAATTTGTTTAAGAGGAACATCTCAATTTCTTCTTTCTGTAATCGTTGTGGTCTAGAAATTGAATATACGGACCATCTCTTTATTTACATGTGAATATGTTAGAGAGATGTGGGATAGAAGTAGTTTTTGTAATTTTCTTTTGGGTAAGGAGGAACATCCGGCTGGCCACATTTCGTTGGAGGCATGGAAGGCTTTGGATACTGCAGATTTTGAGTGTTTTTGTGTCCTTTTATGGAAATGTTGGTCAGCAATGAACTTATATCTCTTTGAGGGTCTTCTGACACTACTCAACCAGATCATAACTAGCGCAGATGGGTTTCTTGATGAGTTTAGAGAGGCAAACAAGATTCAGATTCACAATAGTAAGGAGGGTGATGATTTGGCTAGATATAGCCCCACAAAGTGGATGAAACTAGCAGCAACTGGTACTTTGAAGATGAATGTTGACGCAGCCGTAAAAGTTGGTGCTCACCACTATGCAGTCAGAGTGGTAGTGCGGAATGATGCAGGTAAATTAGTTTTGGCGCGTTCTTGTGTTATTTATGGTATGTTGAACCCTTTTTTGTGTGAATGTATAACTATTTTAATAGGCCTACAAACTTTTATCGACGAAAGTATCCAAATTTCAGCTATTGAATCCGACTGTGAGGCGGCAGTTGAGGCTATTCGACAGCCTAATGGTAGTGGAGAAGAAGGGGTAAGTGTACAAAAGATTGCTAGTCTAATAGAGAAATCCACTTCTAATATGTAATTTTTGCCGCAGGAAATGTAATATTGTTGCTCATGAGAGAGCTAAATTTGGTTTAAAAACTTGTATTTCTCATGTATGGGGAAACAAACCTCCTGACTTTCTTGTACGATATATTATTGACGATATGATATAATGAATCTTAGATTTCGAACAAAAATAATAATTAATAATAATAATTTTTCTTTACATTCTCATAACACATTTTCTTAAAAAATCAACTTTCAAGAGGCTAAAAAATCACAAGAACAAGTTCATCTAGTAATGAACACAAGTATATTAAAGGTGTGGTTATTTCATGTTTGATCATTAATTAATTAATTTAAAGTCACATGACCAAAAACGAAAAATATTTTCTACAATAAAAAGTCAATCAAACCACATAAAAATAGAAATTTAAGTAGAAAATTAGTATTTTTCATAAAAAATTATGCCCATCCAACACACCATAAATGTTTCAGTTTACAGAAAAAAGTCATTTCAACAGCTATTAGAATAGAAGAGTAACCTCTTTCAAACGTAAGCTTCGAAGAAATTCACCCTCTTGCTAGGAAGGTCTTCTACACATTTCATCCCGCCCTTTTTGAAAACCAGGATAAAAATAAACTTCACTAATAGTTGAAAGAAATTTTAAGCGGAAAAAACATTTTACAATGATATATAATAATAATAATAATAATAATAATAATAATAATAATAATAATAATAATAATAATAAACATTGAAACATTGGGATTATTTATTGGAAAATAGTTAAGGTAACTAATGACAATTTGTGGATCCCCACTGTTGATGAATAAGTAATTTTGTTCACCAGCCTACTGTGAACGAGCTATCGCCTATTTCTGACGTGATGGTGACATAGCCAGACGTGATACACACATAGCTGCCATGTGTGTCAACTATGTGTGTGACACGTCAGAAGTAGGCTGTGTAACCCCTCCCACAGCAGGTGGGTGAACATTACTTGAATAAGAACAAACAATATTAATGGAGAAAAATTATCAATTCAGGCATTAATTAGCCTCGAGTCCCCACCATGGTTGAACAAGAAGATAAAATTTGAACATTTTGCTAACATTGTTGAGACACTTGTTATGTAGACGCAATCACAGCACATTGACGTTTATTAGGCCGCTTCCATTTCTTCTCAACGAGGCATGGCTGCAAGTTAAAAATACAAGTCAATATCAAAGACGGCTTAGCAATTCAGAACAGAGATTTATAGGACTTGACATGGTCTCAGTATGCACTTTCAACCATGAGTTCAATGTATATTTACTTCGTCTGTGTGTATGCATCAGAACATAATATCCCCAGCTTTCGTCCGGTTTGAGAGCAAAATAGCTAGAAAGTTTTACCTGAGGGCTGAATAAAGGTGGAACCCGGACTCTTTTGGATCCATCAGGTAGACGTCTGGAAGGAAAATGATTCTCCAGAGCTGATGAATTGTTCCAGACCTGGATACGACACATAGAGACCATAGATTTCATCATCATAATTTGATAAAGAAAGAATATGTAAACTTATTTTCCTTTTTAAAGAAATAATCTCCAGAAGTTATATGGAAACAAATAAATACCTAAATCTTCTGATGTAGAACATGAATACACAGGTGAGAAATGATTAGTTCATCAGTTTACCTGATTCTGGATGTTTTTAACCAGCTTGTCTTGGCAACTTAATGCATGCACACTTTCCAAATTGGGGCACTCAAGTAGCATTCTCTCTGAGGACAAAGGAGGGGGGGGGGGAGAAATTATTTACAATACAAGAAAATGCTTCAACATTTTAGATAGCGCTGCAAGAACATTGAAGTCTTTACCTGGATGTAGATTTGTGCAAGAGTTGAGGTTCAAATCATTAAGTTCTGCGCAATTCAGATATAAAGCCTGCAATGAAACTTCTTTTTATTCAGAACAAGTGAAATCCATGGATATGACCAAAAGCAAACATACAATGAACATTGAATGCTACATTCAAAAATAAAGTTCATCTAGTAGAACCAAAACGTGGAAGACCTTTAAACAAACAGAATCTTACATCTAATCCAGAACACCCCCATAAGCTTAGCCTTTTCAACCTGCTGTGTTTGATAATCAATTTCTGGCATACAAGGTTCAACTTGCTGTTGGGGGTCTTATGGAGGTCTGGGTCATTTTCCTCTTCACCAGTAAGGATTTCAGGATTATGATCACATATGGTCATTCCACAATCCATTAGTTCCAGATGAGGCAATTCAGCAGCAGCGAATTGAATACCACCTAGAGAGCCAGAAGCCATAAAAAGTTAACGAAAAATGTTTCAAGTAAAATTGATGATCCTTTTGAACGGGGTTTGAAGATTATTACTTAAGGTGATATTGGGACAGAGAGCAAGAAGCAGCTTTGACAGTGTTTTAGCAAAGACATGGCAGATCATCCCAATGCCACTATCTGTGATGATAGATCTGAAAGAAAGCAATGCCATCAAGGAAAGATTCGTCACTTCTCTAGTGAAAACATGTAAGGAACTTCCACATTCAGGGAAATTATTGCTTGAGCATTGCCAGAAGAAAATCAGAAATTAGACAGTTCAAATATTCCTTAGTTCCATATTATTATATACTCCTAAAAATATAGTAGCACGAAGGCCTGGAACATACCCACTCAAATCAAGCAACTCCAGGTTTGAATAGCTTGAAGCAATAGCTGCAACTGATGCATCAGAAATCTCTGATCCCAGTACAAGAGAAAGCATTCGCAGTCCCCTGAATATGGCACAAATAATTTTTTGAATCAAACTGCCAATTTTTTTCTATTTGCTTCGAACTCAAGTTTGATAATCTCCTACTTTTTAGATTCATAATTCAGAGAGTCATGGAAGACATCCTCAGCCACTTACATACAGCAATACTAACCTCAAATTTGCTGCTGTAAGAGCAAGCACTGCAGAATGTGTAAGCCGAAAAGAAGCAATGTGGATATTCTGTAGCTTTGGGCAGCTTCTTCCCAAGCCATCCACAATTGTGGTAAGGTCAGTTCTATCGTTTTCTTGCCGAGAAAACCCCAAGGATATCTCCTTCAAATTTGGGCAGTTGAAGACCTGACCAAAATCATGGGTATTATCTCACAAGTACAATACCTAATAAATCAGAAGACAAAAATCTGAATCAATCTTAGAAGTGCAGTGAAAAGTGCAACTACCATTTTAGAGACGGACTGAAGATCTGACAACCAAATTGTAGAGAGACTGGTTGAAGAAAAACTAAAACCACCGAGGTTACAGCAGCCTTCCATTTTGAGACTGGTTAAGCATCTTTTCTCAGCAATAAAACGGCTTAACTCATCACTGCATGAGCCCCACATATTCAAATCTATTTAGTTTTGCGATAACTAAATAACAGAAACAAAAATCATCGAAGAACAAAGCAATATTTTATATAAAAGATTTGAAATGTCCGTTTTCTAATGATATACAAATCTTTCACAAAATGCTCCGGGCATAAAAGAACTAAAACGAAAGAAAGAGCTGTTAGCACTTAGCTCTATGGGGTTCAAATTAACTGGAACTTCTGAATTTTCACAGCAAACAACTTATATGAAATGGATATGTCAAAAATATCATTTTTAAACATAAACGACACTTATATCCCTGCTAAATGGCTAAAGTCAATACCCTGTGATCCGATTGGCGGAGGCATCAGATGTAAGTATATCCAGCGACTGCAAATAAGGGCAGGAAAATGCGATGCAGGCCAGCATTGTTGCATCCACATCACTGCAACACCAACAGCAAAAGTGAGATTAGATCACAGCTAATTTTTTCAGTCAAAGGTTTAATCTATGCTTTCATCATACCATCAACCGGTATCTGAAAAGGTAATATATACATTGTAAAGCATAATGTTAGAACCCCAAATTTCAGATCCAGTAAATTTAATTAGTGTTCTTGTTAATCGTAATCGTATACAGAGCATTCTTTCATTATGCATTTTCAAGTCAATGTTTCCAATAAACTCGCCTGTTGAAAACAATTAATCTCTTCATGATGGATCTTAAGTTTTTGTGCTTAAGTAATTAAATTCTTCAATAAAACAGTGAATTACTGGATGGATGGTTGAGCTTTAAATTGATCCCATTTACTAGTATCCCAGATCTGATCATCTGCTTAGATAAACTACCTCTCCATCCTAAGAGACAGTTTTAAAATCCCAGGACATTTCTGCAACATGGACCCAACATATCCAATCTGGGCATTGGACGGAACTCTAAGCCGGATCTCCTCAGCCGCGCGCCAAATCCTTTTAGTAACATCATTCCACCCTTTACAAACCCTCGCCGCCGTCAACAGCTCCGCCGGCCGCAGCCTCCTCAGGACCTCCCACAGACAATTCGCTGGCAACTTCCCCGACCCACAAAGAAACTCGTCCATATCCGAGTCAATTTCGTCCGTCACATCCTCCACCGAGTCAGCGACACTATCATCGTCATACCATAGAGCCCTCCTGAGCCTGGAAGGATGAGGAGGCCGAACTACCGGTACAGGTGACATCAAAGCCATGGACTCCTCCACTGAGGAGGAGGAAGCGGCGGCGGGGGTTGAGGCAAGACTGAAGTTCTTATCATTTCCAGTAGGACGGCAAGTGTGTCCCTTTTTGGGCAACCCACATTTTCCACAAGCGTAACTTCCCCGCTTTTTGCCCCTCTTTATCACGAAGGCGGCGTCAGAAATGGGGGTAACTGGGTGGCGTAGGTGGCCGCCGTGCATTTCCGATTTTTACTCCACCCAGATAAACAAACTACAACCCACCAATCTACAGAGTCCAGAGATTGCTTATTGCAGTATGTGTCTAGATATTAATGTATAAATGTCCTGGGTATATATAGGACTTCGGAGGCAGGGCAGGTGGAGCTGGGGATGGGTGGAGGTGGAAAGAAATAGCGCGGGGAAGGAGCGGGAGAAAAGAGGGACTGGCGCGCCATTGATTTCGAAATTTATTTTAATTGGCGGAGGAGCGTTAGGGAGCGTTTGGCGCACTTGAGATTCCAACCCTATTTGCAGGTGTAGTAGTAGGACAGAAAGTGCAGATGGCACGCGCTAATCTTTGACGTGTTTTTTTAACAATAGACAATGAGGCAATTTCCTATTTTCTTTCTTTTGTTTAACGATAATGATAAACCCCATATTAGTTTATCCGATTAGTGTCAACATCAACTAATTGTTAAAAGTTTTCATGGAAAATGGTATTTTCCACCGAAATTCTAATTTTTATAATGTTTAAATGATATTTTTTTTCTAAAAATTATTTTTCACTTTGTCACATAAACACATTTTTTCCCTTCGAAAACAAGGAAGATATTTTTTAATGGGGATGTCGGTTTTTTATTTTTCTAGGTAATTCATATTTTGTAACATGAATTTCACTCTCAATCAAATACGTTACGAAATTTCACTTCCAATCAAACATGTGTTATGGAATTAGGGAATTTATTTCCTCATAATGGTTTTGGACTCTAACTTTAAATTTCATCCCCTTGCTCCGTTATTTAGTAAGATATGTATGATACTTATGTAATGTGACTGTGGCTCATGTGGGTATATTCCCCATGAGGGAAATATACTTGCCGACGGTTTAACATCTTTTGCTTTATTACATTCTTCTTTTTACACTGAGACTAATTATATGTCACTTTGGCTTGATTTAATGGTTTGTAAAGATATACAATGTATGATATATGATTTTGTTCTCTTGGACACTTGTCTTGCAAAGGCGCACGTGGCGTGCTAGAAATCAACATTAGTTTCATGAACTCAATGTTAGTGTGGTGTGCGTGTTTGCTCACCAATGGTTGGCATGAAAATAGAACTCGTATAATATATGTTTTCATTCAAAACAAATTTTTTTAAAAAAGGAAAGAAAATATATTGTTATGCACAAAAATACTTTAAGAAAAAATCATAACACTTTAAATATTTTTCTAAGAATATAATAGAGTAGTACTAAGTATTTAGATGAAATACCAGTATAGTTGTTATTTTTATATTGAAAAATAGATAGATAATCATAAATATATGGACATATTTATCAATTCATTATCTAATTTGATAAAAAAATATCAACTAGATAAATAACATTATTTAATAGGATAAGTAAAAAAATTTTGGGGCAAAATAAAAATAATTATCGATTGCACAAAGTTGATCTTATTATTATTTTTTTTCCTTAGATCGGAAAGTAGAGGAATTAAGGGAAGGCCAATTTTGACAGAAAAACGAGAAGGAAAAACGTCGAATTTTTTAACAATAGCCAGGCTGCCTACTGCAGTACATTCAAAACCCTACCTTTAGCACCACCGCCGTACTCCACCCGTTGTAGCCGCCCAAAAATCCAAACCAACGTCGCGACTCTCACTCTTAATCTCTGTTCCCAGTTTTACCGGCAAAACGTGAACGTCCGCCGTGCGGTCGTCGCTGGTCGTCGAGTCCACTCCCTTCAGCCCTTTCAGCAAGCCAGCAAACGTCAGACGGTCAGGTGTCAGTAAGCTCCTATTTCCTAAATCCTAATTGCTCATGTTCTTCAGTTTTTTTGTGCTTTTTTGAATTCTTTTCAAGATATGTGAGTTAGGTACTTGCATTTTGTTTAATTTTGTCATTTTGAGGCAAAAATCAAAATTACTAATTTAGTGATTTTGGACGACCGAACGTGATACTGTGATTCGGAGGTGAGGTACTGAGTGAAATTGAACTATTACTGATCAGTAGTATTCAGAAGCTCGGATTGAACTGATTACTGAATACTGATCCCACTAACCTTTGGCCCTTTGTGCTAAACTGTTATTGTACATTTTTGGCACTATCATTTATGATGCATCTATATCATATTAAATTTCACTGAGAAGAAACATTTATTTAGGTCAAGAGTCGATTGAAGTTTTCTCATTTCATTTAATTTTAAGGCTTTCTAGGGATGCCTAGCTCCTGGTATGTCAAAGTGGATTGCTTGCAAAAATTATTTCTTGTTGGTAAATTGTTGTTGTGCTTTTCGCTTTATATGGTTTGTTTAATGATAAAAGGTAATTACTTGTTGCTACCTCGGGGCTTATTTTTCGAAGTTCACCTCAGGCCTTAGAAATCACATGGTCGGCCCTGAATAAAATGCACAGATACTGTTACAATGATTGATGTTGACACTTTGATGTTGTTGCAGAAATTGGCATCTTTGATATGATGAGTTTGATTTCTCAAAATGCTATACCGAAAGAGCTAAAAAGGAATGCAAATAAAGATGAGATTGCAACTGTTGAGGATGGGAACAAAGAGGTTGAAGATGGACAGGACCTTGATTTGGATGCTACGAAGAATCGGAAGAGAAGGAGAGAACGGAAGAAGGACAAAGGGTTGGAGATTGAACAGGAGCAGGAAATGAAGAAGCTAGAGAATTTCTTGTTCGGCTCTTTGTACTGTCCTATTGAGTTTGGGAAGGACAATGAAGAAACAAGAGATGGGGTTGATAATGGTTCTGCTCTGTTCTTCACGGACAGGTCGGCAAATAGTATGTTGTCTGTTTATGAAGAGGACGCAGAAATGGCAGAAGAAATCAGTGAGGATGAAATTAAGGAAAGGAAACCTGTATGGGTAGATGAAGAAGAGGAGAAAGCCAGCATAAATATAGCCAAAGTGAACAAATTGAGAAAACTGAGGAAGGAAGCGGATGAGAGCATAATTTCTGGTTCCACATACGTGGCAAGATTGAGAGCTCAGCATGCCAAGCTGAACCCTGGAACTGATTGGGCACGACTTGATGCACGGGCAAGAGATAACAGCTCTGACGATGAGGATGGGGTTAAAGAAAGTGGGGCAGTAATGGCCAGTGGTTATGAGGACGCTGAAGGTGTTGTTGATCTCCTTAAAAGGAATGAAGATCTTGTAGTGAAAAGTAGTGCTAAATTGTTACCCGGGCGACTAGAGTATTCAAGACTGGTTGATGCCAATATGGTGGAGCGTTCTAACGGTCCCATAAAATCAGTTCAGTTTCACAAGAATGCACAGTTGCTCCTTGCTGCTGGATTGGACAAGACACTGAGATTTTTTCAAATTGATGGAAAAAAGAATGCTAAAATACAAAGCATTTTTCTTGATGGTTATCCAATTTACAAGGCTTCTTTCTTACCTGATGGTTCTCAAGTTATCGTCTCAGGGAGAAGAAAGTTTGCTTACAGCTTCAATTTAGTCACAACAACGAAAAATGAAATTGGCCCTCTAACTGGAAGGGAGGAGAAGAGCTTGGAAAGCTTTGAGGTTTCTCCTGATTCAAATACAATTGCTTTTCTTGGCAATGAAGGATATATTTTATTAGTTTCAACGAAAACAAAAGAATTAATTGGGACCCTGAAAATGAATGGGATTGTTCGTTCAGTAGCATTCACTAATGATGGGCAGCAATTGCTGAGCTCTGGAGGGGATGGCCATATATACCACTGGGATCTAAGAACAAGGACTTGCTTCCACAAAGGAGTTGACGAAGGTTGCATAAATGGTACAGCTCTATGCACTTCCCCAACCAGAAATTTGTTTGCAGCTGGTTCGGACAGTGGTGTTGTGAACATCTACAACAGTGAAGAATTCTTAGGTGGGAAGGGGAAACCAATCAAATGCCTTGATAACCTGACCACTCAAGTGAATTTCATGAAATTCAACCATGATTCTCAGATGTTGGCTATCTGTTCCAACATGAAGAAAAACAGCTTAAAATTGATTCATATCCCATCATTCACCGTCTTCCCAAACTGGCCGCCAGTGAAGCAGGCTCTGCATTACACAAACTGTCTAGACTTCAGCCCTCATGGAGGTTTTATGGCACTGGGTAATGCTGCTGGAAAAGTGAGACTATACAAGCTCCATCACTACCACAAGGCATAGTCAGAGCTTCTGAGAAAACAGAGTACCTGTACCGTTTGTTGGTTTCGAAATTCACACATTTGCAGATAGCATCTGCGATAATTTTTCTTTTGATTTTTGTTAGAGGAATGTTTCTTTTGGTTTTATCCCCTGATGTAACTGAGAGATTTGACTATTAGCTGATGGGCGAAATCTGGATTTTTTTAACAAATATATTTAGTACCTTGCTAAGCAGGTTAATCTTTGGCCAGTCGATGCAGATTTTTGTAACCATAAATCTCGTTCGACCTTGCACTGTCTTTAGGTGCTTTTGTCATTGGGTGTTTTTGCTTCAAGGTACTGAGAGTTTATGACAAAAGTTTTTATCTGATCACGTACCTTAAATTAGAAATCGTGTCCAATGAAGTCTTGAAGCTTTCTTCAGAACCATGTTTGTCTAGTTTGTCGATTATTTCTTTTTGGGGTTAGACTTGACGACCATCTCCCCTCTGCGAGTGGGAAGACAAGACAATTTTTCAAGCTTGATTCTTCCGATCTTATATAGTTAAATTTTTATGTTATGTTATTAGGAATGGTAACGGGTCATTTCTTGTTGGCACCACGCTTCGAAGAATTCTCCCTGCCCCCTCGCCGTGAACCGCCAAAAATGGGGCTGGTGTCGGGCTGATTAGATGTTTTGTCCCGTCTACGTGACCCATTTATAATTTTTTATTAATTTTCAGGTTTTTTTTTTTTTTTCCAAAATTTCCCTATATTTATTTATTTTTAATTTAAACGGGCGGATTGGACGAAGGCCACACCTGGCCCGTGATCCAAATTGACCAATGCGCCTCAGTTCATTTTGTCATCCTTATCCATTATGGCTTATTTTCGACAGCATTTTGAGGCGGTCACTTTAGGTTTGTTTCTTTAAATTTTGGAAGCTCTTTTACGTAATGAAAGTAGTTTCACAAACTACTCAAACAAGTTCAAAACATCAAACATGTCATTTATGCTCTTCGCAGCCGCGTGGAGATCAAATGTGATAATTCCTAAGTGGCATTAATTATGGTCTTCAGGAATTGGTCATACAAAATATACAAGGAAACTATCACAAAGGGAAAAATAAAAATAACATTCGATATCCATGTAATGAAGCTGAAATCAAGTGATAAGTTCATCGATTCTATGCTTCCTCTTTCTTAAGCAAGGGATCAGCCATGTCTGTTTCCTGCTTCTGCATAATAAACTCATAGACCGGATTGAAACATCATAAGCTTCTTCACCTCCATAAAGTTGATATATTCTTTCTTCTCAAAGAGTCACTATACCCACCATGCAGTAGGACCTAAACCATCAGCATCGAGTGATCCCTGCCAGAAAAATACAAGGATCTAATTTTAGCATCTGAATCTCTTAGCCATTGACAAGGGCAGCATAACGGATTACATATCTTGAAGTCTTTGTCAAGCATTCAGTTATACAGAACAAATGCATGATGGCAAAGTGACCGTGGAAACTAGCTGCCAGATTCAATTTATGATAGTTGATTTATAAAGAGAAATTATAAAGAGGTGAAATGAGTTGTGAGATCGGAAGAGCGTCGTGTAGGTTATAAATAAGTAATTGTTAAATCAGTAGTCAAATCAGTGGTAGGTAGGATTATAATGTATTTTGATAAAGAGGATCAAACAGGGGGCTAGAGATGAGATATCACTGAACTGTTAGTGATTATTACAACTTTCACGTGAAGCTCAAATACTTAAAAACATGTACTTGTAATACAGGTCGCATAGTTGAATAATTGCAATCTCTCCTTTCAACATAACGAAGTATGATAAATTCACAAGTCTGAAATTTTTCTTTTCCATGTACCAAGCAAAGAAAATACGGTGACAACCAAAACCAATATGCAGCAACGGGGATAACACATTGCAATGATATCTTACTCAGTCCATTTCCTTGAGAATTGAGTAAAGAGAACAAAATTATATTTCTGACAACATGAACACAAATATATTTGTATATAATGACACAATAGAGACACGAGAAATTCTCTTCATGCTCCACCAGGAACAATCTTCAAATATTTATAAACATTAATCAAACACAAAGCAACTGCTTTGGAAGCCAACAAACAGTGGTGCAATCGTCATAGGTAAGGTGGCCAAAAAAAAAAAAAAAAGCTGAGTCAGCTGTTGACTTACAGTGATCATCATAGGGGCAAATGGCTTTAGATCTTTCATTTGGGTATCTTTTTCTTCTGAATCCTTTTGTTCCAAATCTTTCCCTTGCTCTACAGGAATAGGTGGATAATTTACACTATGATAAATCTTATCTGCAGTCAGCATATGAAGTTCAGTAGCAAATCCCAGACCAAATTGCAGTTGACGAAACATATTCTCAAAAGTATAAGAGCAACCTCGTCTGTCCAATCTATAGGGTAATTTTCTCCCATATACTTCCAAAACCACTTAATTCCATTCCTGAGAAGAACAAAAGCATCAGATTTAGAAAGGTTAAAAAGTTTAGCATTGGGTCAGAATCAATTGATTCCATTAATATTCATCAGAAATTTGATGGCAACTGAGATGCTTACTTATATTCTGGATCAGGTTCAGTATGATAAGGATTCGGTATTAAAGGGATTGGTACATAAATATCATCAAAAAATCCGAGTGACACTGCCAACAAAAATTACCATGAGAGACACATTACCTATAACTTCTAAACACAATTCTACAGGAAGGACCATTAATTTCTGAAACTATTTCACGAAATAAATAATTGGAATAACTTGTAAATGTTGATATATAATTATATTATAACTGGAATTAAGACATTGATACAGACTCTTCCTTGCAAATAGGTGCAGGTAAGAAAGAAATCCAAATTAATCAGAAATTTTAAGCATTCGACAAAATACAATGCCTTTCAGCCTTTTCATCAGAATGGACTAATTTTATATTAAATGGTATGCTACATATGTGAAAGGGGCCTTAAGAAGGAAAGAAATACTCTAGGCTCTGAAGCACAATAAATGAGATGGCAAAAGCATCATAGAATCTCAAATGAAATATAAGATCCTTGTTCAGACAATTACCATCCTTAGTGTGATTCTGCAAAAGTGCAGATTATAGTAGCAATAACATCACAAATAAGTAATTGTTTTTCTGACATGGAAAAAAAGCAGCTAACAGTATCTCACCTAAAATGATACAAAAAAATAATAATAATAATATCACTGTCAGCATGTGCGGTAAGTTTCTGATCTCAAGAAGGAGAAATGCAATTGGAACCTAAGTCCTGTTTCATTTAATACATTTACACTCGACATTAAAAGATAGGGTTCTCTTCTTTAGTATAGGAAGAAAAAAGTCAGAAGTACAAGAGAGGTAGTTAGTAGTTACTTCCCCACTTAACAAAGAAAATCTTCCTTCAACAGTAAGGATTTTGAAACTACACTACCTTCGAGAATAAGGTTTTCGAGAATAAGGTTTTCCAGCTCCCTACCGATCAAAACTACGTGTTCCCAAATAACTATAAGAACAGATCTTAATCAAGTTTTGCATGGATAAAATACAATGATCCTTATACCATACCAAATCCAGGATACCTTTGCTCAACTAATAAAACGTAATCAGTTCTTTACCCTGCTCATGTCTAAACAGTTTTAGTAAGATAAGAAAGGTTAATGGGATGCACTCCTGGTGGCAACAAAAGTCAATATTTGCCTGTCATAAGTTAAATATATGCAGCAGACAGCAAAAAACAAGTATAGGTTTGTCAACATAAACAGTTAGGAAGCACCAGGAGGATGATGTTCAAGAAGAAAGAAAATGATCAATTGGCTGTACCAAGATTTTAACTTGTACCTGAAGAGAAACTTCCATACCACAGAAAAATTTCAGTGTTATTTCAGTTTATTTTATTGATTGAAATTAGAGTTTCCACTATTGGTACATCATTTGACTACACTTGATATGTAGATCATAAAAGAGAAAATAAACAATGAAAAGAACAATAAAGACACTCAAAAATAAGGTGCCTAAGTGCTTGTAGATCATACAACGTAAACCATCTTCAATGGACTCTTTTAATCTTGCTGATATAACTTCGCCCCACATATGGGCGAAACATTACCAGTCTGAATCTTGCCTACAAAAGACAAATAAGCTATATTAACAGTTGGAACTAGAAGACACAATTTATGTTAAACCATTCAATTGAAGATTTAATTCATGTTATAAAGCAATCTCATGTAATGAACATTCTTTTAACTCTCCTTTGTTGATTAGAAATTATAGAGAAGGAAGGTGAACATTCCATTTCATAAGGGCCGTATCTTTCAGTGGACTGATGCCCCTTTGAAGAGGTATGCAAGGAAAACTGAACTACTCCCAATTTGAATAAGCCTCAAGACGTTTCAAATATAAAGCAGATAATTCATAGTAGTATCGTTAACTCTCACTAATGAAAATTTTAAAAATATGTCCAGCTACTTTCTCAAATCAAAGAACATAATATTATACAGTTTATAAGAACCTAAAGGCTTCTCAAAGGCATTAGTGTTTGGATATCGGTAATTGAAGCCAATAAAAATCGAAATTAACAATGAGACCCAAAAGCAACTTGGAATTACACATGAAATAATAGTCTGAGGATCACAAAAAAATAATGGTATGTAACCACTAAACAAAGGACAATAAATAGGAGAACAGAACAAGAAGATGATTCTATAGAACACTGTTAAATCAATCAGTGATAAAACACGAATTCCATTATATATTCAGGGGTGAAATTAAACCAATAATGAAAATTTTACAACAGAGCTAATAATTCGAAACAATGAAACCACAAGAGACGTACTGTATAAGTGGAAGCACCATCCCCTGGAAAGACGAACCCACCATCAATGGATAGAATCTCATACACGCTTATACATAGCCCCAATTTATCTATCACCTGGAAAATGACAGCCACCGGTAATACAAAAATTAAAAGAAAAAATTTAAAAAAAAATCCAGGAAAATGAAATAGGGATAGACCTTGTCTAGGAAAAGGGCCTTCAGCTTTCCTTTGATAGCTTCATTGAGAGGCAGGTTCAAGAGATATGGTGGCAACCTCAGTGTGTGCTCTATTTCACTCAGCACAAACATTTTCTTAACCTACACAAAAACTGAAATGCGAAAGATGAAATCTTTACATTAGTTTCTGCTTTCCCTACCAATGGTAGACAATTTTGATTGACTTCAAGGTTTTGAAACTTTCCTAAATGAGATAAAAGGAAAAAAATGTTTTTAATTCAAATTTTACAAAATGAAGACTCTGAAACTTTTAGAAATGATTGGAATGGTAACTAAATGTTTTAAGTTCAATGAACAGATGACAATGTTTTGAAGTTCGGTAAGCATGTGGAGTTTAGTGATCAGTAAAAGACTTAAACGTCCATATCACACCATATAAATATTTTCTTCAAAAAATAACAATAACAATAATAGAAGCAGATTTTATGGTTTAAACCATACTCTCCGGGAGCCCTTTCAACAAAAAATAATAATAATAAATAAATAAATAAATCATATTCCGGGAGAGGCTGATATACACATGAAAGTTTTCTGGCATCATTTTTGTTTCTTCCACATAAATTACTAGTGGGGGTGGTCAAGGGGGAACTAGTGTAGCTCCGGGACAGAGCCATGAAATTCTTTCAGTGAGAGCATAATGAAATAGAGGTAAAAATATAAAAACAAGGAATGGCATTGTAATAATTCCAAAAAATTGACATAGTTTATTTGATACATGCAATTCAAATGTGCAACAGATACAACATACCATGAAGCAAAAACAGTATTTGTTTGCTTCAAATATTTGAACTTTAGCTGAATAGCGTGACTCTGAGTAGTTGAAAACTCACTTTGCAGCAAAAATTAGTATCTAATTTAAACGAGACCATTTTCTTTTTTAGCTAACTTATATGTTGGAACTGATCAGTTTACACATCTCAGCAACAGAATTGCATAAACTTTACCAATTGAACTCAACTTCACAAAAGTTTCAAAAAAAAAAAAAAAATCG
>CAVNYN010287591.1:22196-41307 GCA_963692815.1 Nyctanthes arbor-tristis | reverse complement strand
TCGATATGGATACAAATCTGCTATATTGAAAATTGGACTAATATTTAAGTGCGAAGGTAACTCAAGCAGATATGCATTAGTTCCAAGCCTTTTAAGAATGCGAAAAGGTCCAAGAGCTTTAGCACAGTTTTTTTCCCTTTTGTTTTGGAAAACGTTCAGGAACAAGTCTAACTATAACAAAATCACCAACATTAAATTCCTTGGACCTTCTATGAGCATTAGCTGCAATTTTATAATTTTCATTGCTCAAAGCAATTTTACGATCAATTTCATCATGCAAATTACGAATGTGGTCAGCAAAAGCTTAAGCAGATGCAGGAGGTCTAAAATCAGTAGGTAACGGAACTAAGTCAAAAGGTTGGCAAGGGGAAGATCTCTGAACAATTTCAAAAGGACTATGACCAATGGACCTATTTACAAAGTTATTATAAGCAAATTCAGCGATAGGCAACACAAGGTCCCAATTTCCCGGTTTATCCCCAACTAGGCAACGAAGTAAATTTCATAAACTTCTATTCACAACCTCAGTCTGACCATCAATTCGGGGATGAAAAGCGGAGGAAAACTTAAGAGTAGTGCCAAACAATTTCCACAAAGTCTTCCAAAAGTAACTAACAAATTTGAGATCTCGATCCGAGATAATAGTAAAAGGCAAACCATACAAACAAACAATTTCTTTAAAGAAAAATTTGGTTACATGGGCTGTATCAGAAGACTTGGAACAAGGAATGAAATGAGCCATCTTTGAAAAATGATCAACCACTACAAAAATAGAATCATGGCCTCCAGCAGTTTTAGGCAATCCTAGATCAAAGTCCATGCTAAGGTCACGCCAAGGAATATGAGGGACAGGAAGTGGAGTATTGCCAGTGTTTTGGTGAGAAGCCTTTCCCAACTGACAAGTGCGACACTGAGACACAATGCGAGCAATATCCCGCTTAAGAGAAGGCCAATAAAACATATCCTCAACTAGAGTAATGATTTTATCACGACCAAAATGGCCAGCAAGACCTCCAGTATGCAATTCCCAAATGCGGAAATCACGAAGGGAAGTATGGGAAATGCACAATTTAGTCCCTTTAAAACACGACGCTCTTCCGATCTTTAATAAAGAAACCAATGTGATCACAAGATGGATTATCTAATAGGTCGTTGAAAATGATTCCAAAATCAGGACAAGTGGGGTAGTCCTCTTTCAGTCGATCAAAACCAACTACAGTAGTTTCCATAGAATGAAGAACAGTGGTTAGTCGACTGAAAGCATCAGCAGCTTTGCTCTCAAGGCCAGAACGATTGTGAAGAACAAAGGTGTACTCTTGAAGAAATTCAACCCATTTAGCATGGCGAGAGCTCAAGTGTTGTGGGGAATTGATGTAACGAAGAGCTTCATGGTCTAAGTAATGAATGAATTCTTTAAGCAATAAATAATATCGCCAATGCCGAAGGGACTAGATGATGGCATAGAATTCCTTATCATAAGTGGAGTACCTTTGTCGAGCCTCATTCAGCTTTTCACTAAAATAGGCTACAGGATGGCCTTCTTGATTCAATACACCACCTATAACCATCTCAGACGCATCACACAAAACCTCAAAAACTTTCAAAAGATCTGGGTAGCGCAAACACAGGAGCCTCAATTAATTTTTGCTTAATGATTTGGAAGTCTTTTTTAGGAGAAGAGGTCCATGTAAAATCACCTTATTTCATACACTCAGTGATGGGAGCAGTGATAGAGCTAAAATCTCAAATGAATCTCTGATAAAATGAAGCTAACCCATGAAAGCTTCGAGTTTCAGGCAATGTTTTCGGCTGAGGGCAGTCACGAATAACTGAGATTTTGGATGGATAAGTGGAGATACCCTGAGCAGAAATGATAAAACCTAAGAAAATGACTTGCAATTGCAATAAAGAACACTTCTTAAGGTTCATATATAGCTTTTCAATTCGCAAAGTAATGAACACCTTGTGGAGGTGATGTAAGTGTTCTTCTTTAGAACGGCTATAAATCAGGATGTCATCAAAGTACACCACAAGAAATTTACCTATGAAAGGTCGAAGAACATGGGTCATTACTCTCATAAATGTACTAGGGCCGTTAGACATTCCAAAAGGCATAACTAACCATTCTTACAAACCATCTTAAGTTTTGAAAGCAGTTTTCCACTCATCACCAGGTCGAATTCGAATTTGGTGGTATCCACTACGGAGATCAATTTTTGAGAACCATTTAGACCCTGCCAACTCATCTAACATGTCATCTAAACGAGGAATAGGAAAGCGGTACTTGATAGTGATTTTGTTGATGGCACGACTGTCTACACACATACACCAAGCATGGTCTTTCTTGGGTATTTGCAGAACAGGTACCGTACAAGGGCTAAGACTATGGCGAATAAAGCCTTTTGTCAACAACCCATGAATCTGCCTATTCAACTCGGCTCTTTCACTAGGATTCATTCGATAATGAGGCCGATTAGGCAGTTGAGACCCAGTAATAAGATCAATGACATGTTGAATATCTCACAGAGGAGGTAACTCATCTGGGAGATCAGCAAAAGCAAGGTCATTAAACTCACTTAACAGGGTTTGGATCTCGGATGGGAAAGACGGGGGTGTCTGAGGTGAGGAATGAGAAATAGCTTTAGCGACAAGCGCGAAGACAAGTCTCGTGGATGATCTAAGAGTTTGGAGGGATTAACTGGTTTTGCAGGATTGAAACAGTAGGTTTTCCCTAGTGGATAAACTCATAGATATTGCCATGCCCATAGTGCGTAACATCATGATCATACAACCAAGGGCGGCCTAAGAGAATATGTGCAATGTCCATGAGTAGGACATCACAATAAATATTCTCAAAGAAGTGTGGTCCTAATTTGAGGGGGACAAGACACCGTTCTATGACTGGTAAAGTGGTTTGGTTAATCCAGGCCACTTTGAAAGGATATGGGTGAGGTTCGGGTTTGAAGTCAAACTTGCTGACAATGGTTTTAGACATGACATTCATCGTACTACCCCCTTCAATGACAAGTTTGCAAGAACGGTTGTTGCAAGAGATCCAAGTTTGGAAAATTGAAGTTCTCTTCCAAGAATCGGAATCTATAAGAGTGGAAAGGATACATCTCATAACGGAGATGACACATTCTTCCTCATCATTATCTTCAGCTTGGTCAAGTTTGTCCTCAGAAGGGTCAATGGGATCTACATTATAACACTCATCATCTTGGGTAGGCAAAGAGGATTCTTGTTCAAGTACAAGATTCCTAAAAGGATATTGGGAAGCGATGTAACCCTTATTGTGGCAGTGATGACAAATAATTTTAGAAAGAGGACAGTTGGAGTTAGGGAAAGTGTGTCTGTGATTGCGGGGTCCCACGGAAGAGTTTGAAGTTGACCCATTGAGGGTCGAGTGGGATAAGACCCGGTGGTAGGTCGGTTTTTAAATGACCTATTGTTAGGTCGATTTTGGAAAGACCAGTTTGTAGGTCGACTCTGAGAAGACCTACTTGGGGACTTGGAAAAGAGAATGACCCATTAGTAGTGGGGGACTAAGAGGGCCTTGAAAAAGGCTAAGTTGCTCGATGAGCATAAGGAGACCGAAAGTATCGCTCCGATCTCAAGAGCCTTATGAAATGCCTCATTTAAAGTTTATGGACTATGTAAAAGAACTTCATGCTTAAGCTCAGGTCTTAGTCCATTAAGAAATTGAGTAACAGTGACATCAGCAGACTCATTAAGCTCAGCTCGATACATGTGGTCAGTGAAATGAGTCATGTAATCACTAACGGAGCTGGCTTGTTGTTTGACGTTAAGGAGATGGTCCAAGAGTTGAGTTCTATGAAAGTATGGAACATATTTTTCAGTGAGCCTAGCTTTCATTTCTACCCAAGTGGTGATTGGCATTCTGATTTGCTCGCGATGGTGGAAAATAGATTGCGAGTATCTTTTCGCAGATTTGACAAGCTTCATATTCGCAAAGTGAATACGTTGCTCATCAGTCAAGTTGTACCACCTAAAGAAGTCGTCCATTTGGTCTATCCATTCAAGGAAGATTTCAGGGTCTAATGTCCCATCAAATTCAGGAGCTTCAGCCTTAGCATGTCTAAAGACATTAGGTTGTTGATGAGCATGAGGTTGTTGAGGAGCATAGAGTGGTACAAGAGGATTTTGGAATTGTGGATTATGATTGGTTTGTCTAGGGACCTGATTTTGAGGAGGATTGGGAAGCATAGTTGTGGGAGCATTATCAACTGTGGGAGATTCAGATTGGTTCTCCATGGGACATTTTTCAAAGGCTATGGAAAGTTGTCTAAGGTCATATTGTATAGCTTGGACACTTTGTTTTATTTCAGTCACATCAGTCTTAACGGTTTCCAAATCTAGACTAAGGTCCGTAACTACTCATTCTAGACTTTTATGCATCATTTCAACATCTTTTGTTGTAACCATTTTTTTAATTTTTAACAAAAATAAAAGATTCTTGGAAACTAATACTACTACTTAAATCAAACTAACACTTAAATAAAAGTGCAATAATCAATATATAAACAGATAAGAACCTAACCTCACACAATGAGTTCCCAATTCGCCTTTCTGTTTCTGAGTGGAGCAACCGCAGTGGAACTGGGAAGACTTGAGCAATGCCAAGGGAACAAGCAAGGCAGGATTTTCAAACTGGAACTAGAGTGGCCATGGGTGTCACGACAGCGACGGTCGGGTGGTGGCGGAATCAAAACAGAGGAGCAACAGAAGCAGGAGCAGCAGAACGGCAGCAACAAATTAGGCGGACAATAGTGATGAACCACAGAGCAGGTGAGCGGCAAGACCGGTGTGTCAGCGACGTCAGAGGAGGCGCGGTGGCATGGCAGAGTGGCAAACGCACTTCCGACTAGCAGACAGCGGGATGGTTGGGTGTGAACTCGAACGAAGAAGGCATTGATGTGGAAGATTGGTGTGGCAGCGGCGGGAACGTGGCGTGGGTTGCGGCGGCGGCGTCCAAAGGTCGGCCGTCGACTTTGAGCCACAATAGTGGACGGTGTTGAAGCAGCAGAGGCGGGTGGAGAAGATGGATCTTTTTAGCTGATGTTGGTGGGCTGATTTTTTTTCTAGGCTAGCTAGTGTTGGTGGGTATATGAGTGGGCTTGTGGGGTTCTATTTGGATTGGAGTAGGCTTGGCTTGTTCGTCTTGGTTTCACACACAAATTTTCTTTTTTTTTCTTTGGATCAGTAAATAGCTAAGAAAATTAGGGTTGCTGCATTTTTTACTAAACAGCCAAGAGATTTTTTTTTTTTGTTTTTAATAACTAACGGAAGGAAAAAAATGGGAGTGGAAGATGGGAATTATGATAAGAGGATCTAGGGTTTAATTGGAGGTTGGATTTTTGGAGAAAAAACATTCTAATACTTCGACAAACACCAATAACACCAAATAGGCCAAAGGAGATGACGGGCTCTGATACCAAAATTGATGCCGAACCAAAGGGTGAGCTAGCAAGCTCGAGCAACTCGCAAGTTGCTAAGTTAAGAACCCGCAAGTTCTTAGGAAAAATCAAGACAAATTCTTGAAATAATGTTTGTTCATAAAAGTAAGGTTTTCAATACAATGGAATAAGCCATATATTTATAGCGTTCAAGATAATCTAATTCTAGTAAAACCCTAACTTGACAACAAAGTCAAGAAAATAAATAAATAACAAATACGACTTCTAAATAAATACTAATTCTTAATTCTCCAAAAATAGGTTTTCCCTTTCCATCTCTTTCCTTTTCCTGTTGCATTAGTTTCTCAATACATAGCGCACCCTTTTATGGAGGGAGAATTTTTAGAGGGAAGCAGCCACAAGTTTATAGAGGGAAGTGTAAAGAGTTTTGAGGAAAAATTATTAATTTTGTATATTGATTCTATAGTATATGTAGATATATATATATATATATGGTTGTGTCACAACATTCTTAGAGAATATAATACAAGGAATAATCACAACATTCTTAGAGAATAAGCTATTATGAAATTGATGCTTTATCACGCCCCTACAAGTACAAGGGTCCAACTAGGACACTCAGCTTGGATCGGTAGAGTTGAAACGGCTTCCGAGCCAACAGTTTGGTGAGGGAATCAGTAAGCTAATCAACCGAGGAGACATGAAAGACATGAAGACTTTTATAGAACACTTGGTTACGAACAAAATGAAAATCCAACTAATAGGAATAGAGCCCAAAAACAACATAAGCAGATGTGATCTGTCTAGTATCAACATCACCAGCTCAGTCAGTATCTGCAAATGCATGGAGAGATAAAGAAGATTAGGCAAATAGAAAAATACCATAGTGTGAAGTACCATTAACAATGCAATTCATTCACAGCAAAAACTGATGTCGGGCAGCATAAGGGAGAGATATTATAAAGAACCCAAAACTTGACGATATTGTATGGGTAAAAGCTAGGAGAACCATCATGAAGTTTAGAGTGTCAAATAGAGATAATGGAATAGAAACTTCATTTGCACCTAGCATATTAGTGCGCTGAAGAATATCATGGATATATTTGGTCTGACTAAGAAACGAACTGGCCGATGTGCAATGTGCTTCACTTCCAAGAAAATATGATAGAGGTCCAAGGTCGACAACCGAGCAGAATGCTTGCTAATTAACTGTTGAAGACTAGAAGTGGAGTTACCATGACACTGATATCATCAACATAGATAAACAAATAAATAAGAAGCGAGCCAGATGAGTAGATAAAGATAGAGGAATCAGTCTTGCAATTGGAGAACCCAGAGGAAAAAAGAAAGGAATGAAATTCATGATACCACGCACAGGGAGCCTGACGAAGTCCATATATGGCTTTCTTTAATAAAGATACATGAGAGGGAAATTGAGAGTTCACGAAACCAAGTGGTTGTTGCATGTAGACGGGTTATAAAAGTATGTGCCTTATAAGAAGGTATTATTAACATCCAACTGCTATACTGGCCAATGATTAATAATGGTAAGGGTGAGAACAAGATGGATAGTAGAAGGTTTGACAACTATACTTCAGTGAAATCAATCCCTGTCATTGATGAAATCCTTTGGCCATAAAACGAGCCTTGTAATGGCTAACGGTATTATCTAGGTTACGTTTAATTTGATAAACCCACTTCCAGAGTTGGTTTTCCCTTCTTTTTTGATAGACATCAAGGAGGACAGCAAAAAGATATGCCTAGTTGTGGATCGATTAGCATAAGTGGATTCTAATTTGTTCTAAACTTCTGCTAAAGTATTGCAATTATTGATTGTGGGAATTACAGCACTTGCAACAGTGCCCTGAATTGTAAGTAATAAGAATTGATCTTATCGAGACTAGTGTAGATATAAAGGATCAGTTTTGGATAGGGAAGCCAGGGTTCCATCCACATAGCTCAGAAGTCCATAAACAAATAATAAATTTGTCATCTAAGATTTCCAAGAAGCATAGTTAATAACACCCTTTGAGAATTTAAATGGTATCTGTGTAGAAGTATTAAGAGATATGAGATTTTAGGGTCCTTGTTGAATCGTAATAAGCATGGAATTGATGGTGTTGCTGGCTGTTGTGTCAGAATTGGAGGAGTCAACAGCCTTGTCTTTTTCCATAAGGTCAAGATGAGTGAAGAATGAGAGAGGTAAAGTCTGGACGAGTGAAGAATTGGATGTGAGGGAGATGAGGACTGAAAGAGGTGTGGAGTTCCTATTCTAAAAATAGGAGTGGCTCTGATACCATAAAGAGTTTTGAGGAAAAATTATGAATTCTGTATATTGATTCTCTAGTACATGCAGATATATATACACAGTTGTATGAATAATACAGGTAACTAAATCAACTTTACAAGAAAAGATTGACAATATAAAAATTTAAGTTATGACAACGAATATATTGTCAGAGTTAACTAAGCAAACTCTTTCTTAAGAAATTTGTGACAGGCAATATTAAGGGACTTGCAAATGCAGATGAAACATATTAATATAATATAGCACCCTATACAATATGTTGGCTATTGATAAAAATTAAGAATTAAATCTTTTAGTAAACCATATTATTATAAATAATTCAAATCGGTAATAGTAGTCAACCACGTGAACAAAAGAAGAAAAAAAAAGAGTCAAAGAACAATTGCTAGAGCAACGCTAAACAATTCAAAAAAAAAAATTATCTTGACTATTGGGTTAAGTGTCATTTTTCATTTGACTTGTGAGTTGAGCCCACTTATATATTCGATTGAATTTTAAGTGTATATATAATTTTTTTCCTATATGCTGAAATTAGTAATTTAAGAACCCGTTTATTTGGATTTAAAAATCCAATTTATAAAGGGAATTTATAAATAGTGAAAATGGGTGGTGGAGATTTAATTGAAATTTGAAATGTGTGGTGATTGTTAAGCAGCCGTCAAATCAAATGTCAAATCATGGTAGGTAAATTTATAAATGAAAAAAATAAACAATGCCAAACGAGTCCTAATATATAATATAAAATTTATTTTAAATAAAAGGTTAATGCTATTTGGTTCAATTTGGAATGGTTCTTAAAAGTTGAAACATAAAATATTTGAAGCCGTTTGATTCTATTTGAGTTGAAAATTTTGGCAGTTTCCCGTAGAACCGAATCAGTGGCTTAAAACTAACACGTTCAATTTTGTTTGTGGCTTCATAGTTTTGTTGTAGCCCTACAAATAGCATTTTCCTTAACATTGAGGTCCTAGCCCATTTGGTTAGGGGGCTAAAGTTGAGGCCCTGAGACGTAGAGGTCTCAGGTTCGATTTCCCTCATGTGAGGGTTTGTCTACATTTTATATGTAGTTTATAGTCTCCTGCATAGGAGTTTGATTTCATTTGTATTATTGATTTCTATGCGCTCTGTTTCAGAAGGTTATATATCTATATGCACTTGTACTAAAATAATACAGATTGTAATTGTACTTAAAAAAAAAAGATAGGCACACTGACCACAAAATTCAATATGCTTGAGGACAAGCCAATGGAATGGCTCATAAACTTGCCAAGAGATCTCCACTTAGCGAAAATCCTTGCAAGTTGTATCTTACATGATGTATTGAATGGAGAAGCATAGCCTATGATGTACTGGAACAATTGAATATATATATATATACTAGTATAGCACTCGTGCGATGCACAGGAAGAACAATGTTAAAAAATATAACAATATGAATTTTGAAAAAAGAATGAAAAACTTTTGTACATTAGTTGAAAATACAAAAGATGAATAACGTAAGAAAAATATAACAATAGGAATTTCAAAAATGAATGGTAAACATTTGTTTATTAGTTGAAAATATAAAATATGAATGTTCATCAACGGAAACAATTAGACCAATAAACTCACTAATAGAATTCTTTTTCTACATTCAATGGGACGAATCAACTTGCATAGAATGAGTATAGATCCTTATTTATTAAACATATTACATCATCTTTAATGTTGCACTAGTCAAACCCCATACTGACTATAAATTGACTCTTTGCATTATAAATATCTTTGAAATTTCAGAAATTTTTATCTTACGTGATTTTGAAACTTAAACTTTATGAAAAAAGGAACTTGGTATGAAAGAAGAATAAATACTTGTAAGAAATTTATTAGAGATCGATTTTTGACAAACAAATCTAAATACAGAAAATTTCTTAAGTTTCCAATTTTCAATTTATTATGCTAAAACATTAAAAAATTTTAAGAAAAAAATAAAAAAATTAACTCAGTAAGCTTTATGTGTTTCCAATGAGAATGATGTCAAAATCTTCCTAAAAAAGTTATTGACATTTGAGTAAAGATTATTGAGGCAAACCAAGTTCACAACAGACGACATTTCAGCGAGCCATTTTCCTTGTATAGAAATATAAGCCCCTTAGCCTTTCTCATTACATGTATTTTTCGCAAACTTCTTACGTGTTTAATTGCATTTATTTTTCATGAAAAATATAAAACTCATAGAAAAAACTCAATTTTTATGAGTTTCTTTGGGAAATGGGAAGGAAAACATGGGAAAATAAGCAAAACATGACATCAGTTAACTTACAGCACTAAACAAATCGGGAAATAAAATAGAAATTATACTTGATTTAGATTAATATAATATAATAGAATATAAAATAATATAATATAATATAATATAATATGGATTTTAAATTAATGAGAGATTTGAAGTTGAAATTGTCAAGTTTGAATGGTTAAGATTAAATTAAACAATAGGATGAAATGTCAAGGTTAAATTGAGCAAATTAGCCATTTCAAAATAGAAAAGAATAAAATAATAAAATATGACATCAACTATGACGTCAGCGATTAGGGCGGGAAAACCTGTTTAGACTACTCTTGATTTAGACATATATAAATTAAAAAATTTTAAGAAAAAAATAAAAAAATTAACCCAATAAACTTTACATGTTTCCAATGAGAATGATGTCAAAATTTTCCTAAAAAAGTTATTGACATTTAAATAAAGATCATTGAGGCAAACCATGTTCACAGATAGCCTTCTAAAGCTATAGTGCAAGTCAAAATTGCCAAGTATTTAACTCTACCAACCGCCGTTGACGGCATTTTGGCGAGCCATTTTCCTTGTAAAGAGATATAAGCCTCCTAACATTTCTTATTATATACATTTTTCGCAAACTTACAGCGTGTTTAACTGCATTTGTTTTTCATGAAAAATATAAAACTCATGGAAAAAAATTCAATTTTTATGAGTTTCTTTGAGAAATGGGAAGGAAAACATGAGAAAATAAGTAAAACATGACGTCATTAGTTAGCTTATAGCACCAAACAAATGTGGAAATAAAGTAGAAACTATACTTGATTTAGATTAATATAATATAATATAATATAAATATAGATTTTAAGTTAATGAGAGATTTGAGATTAAAATTGTCAAGTTTGAATGGTTAAGATTAAATTAAACAATAGGATGAAATGTCAAGGTTAAATTGCACAAATTAGTCATTTTAAAATATAAAAGAATAAAATAATGAAAAATAAAATATGACATCAGCCATGACGCCAGCGATTTGGGCGGGAAAACCTGTTTAGACTACTCTTGATTTAGATATATATAGATATATATATATATATATGTATATATATCTCATCTGGTCTTTCTTGGTTGATAAAATGCGCAACACCTTCAACCACGACAACTTCTTGCAACAACAGGATGTCTCTCTTAAAACCACTATCATGTAAAATATTCCTTGATCCCAATTATTGACCTCAACTCTTTTTCTATAGGTTCAAAATTGTGACTTGTGATCTTTGCTACATTTTTATGGTATAAAATCAAATCTTTTCTAATTTTCTTACCTACACTACAACATGCTCTCTCCATCTCATACTAGAATATAAACCGTGCGTTGCAAGGGAAGAATAAAATAAATTACAAAATAAAATACATCAAAAATTGATGAAAAATATAAATGATACATACACATAGAATGATAACATATATCAATAGAAAAATTAATCAGTTATAACTTCTAAAAAATAAAGAACCAATTTGTACAGATTATAAACTGACAAAATAGAAAGAAAAAAATTTGTCTAGAGACAATATTGTAGTATATAAGAGAAAAGAAATAAACGAATCGGAAAAAAAGTTTTCAAAGAATGAAAGAAATATAAGAATCGAAAAAAAGTTTTCAAAAAATTGACAATCACATCTAACATTCAAAAAAATTATACGTAATACTATAAGTGGCCTAGCTAAGTCCACCATTAGTTGCTTTGCATGGAAATATAAAATATTCCGGTGTTAAACTTTATAACTAAAACATACAAAATAACATTATAAGGTCAATTTTCATTATTATTTTCAAAGAAAGTAGTATTCTTCTCCAAACATGTTTCATGACACTCAGAACGTGGAGTTGAGGATTCACCTCGATAAAATAAAAGAACGAAGAAATGCAGAATTAGATAAAAGTTAGTAAAATATCGAAGGAAGACTTTGATAAGAAGTATACTTAACTTTGGGGTTATTTATATATAGGAGTAAAAATCAGGGCTTCATTCCATCAGGGAATTAGAAGTTAAATGTAGTAGGAAGAAGATACGGACCCCACCCATAGTAATATTTTGAACTTGGATGGAAAAAACTTCAAATTCGAAAAGCAAAAAAGAAATACAAAATTGAAATCAATCACAGAGCAAAAGTTAAAAAAATCTCAACTCAATCAAATCTTGATAAGTGAATTTCACGTGCGGGAATAGAAATTGAAGAGGAAGAATTCCATATGAAGAAAAAAATCCCAAAAATAAGCACCAAAAATAAAGCCAAGGCAATTGGAAATGAGTGAGAAATCCAGGTAAAATCCAGCGTCCTCTAATTGTACAAGTACAAACAAAACTCCAGACAAAATAAACCTAATTAGAAAACAGGCTTTCAAAGAAAAATATAAAAAATATATATAGAAACTAAAGTCATGGGATAACGTCACCAAATAAATTAAGGAGCCCAAAAAAACGCGGGAAAAAAATGCTCACCACCTTACTCCTTTAATTAATAGATATATAGATTCAAAGTTAAATGTAGTAGGAAGAAGATAGGGACCCTAATCAGAGTAATATTTTGAACTTGGATGGAAAAAAATTCAAATTCGAAAAGTAAAAAAGAAATACAAGATCGAAATCAATCACGGAGCAAAAGTTAAAAAAAATCTCCAACTCAATCAAATCTTGATAATTGAATTTCACATGCGGGAATAGAAGTTGAATAGCACAAGAATTCCATATGGAGAAAAGCATCCCAAAAATAAGCACCAAAGATAAAGCCAAGACAATTGGAAATGAGTGAGAAATCCAGCCAAAAACCAGCGTCCTCTAATTGTACAAGTACAAACATCTGGTTTGGAGATATTTAATCTCTCTTTTCCTTCTTCCACATACCTCTTCCTTGTTCCATTCTATTATTTCTTCTCTCGATTTTCTATGTTGTTTATGCACACTTGTAGTTTTTCACCTTTTTCAATTTTATGCTAAAGTCTGCAGGTCTTCCATGGACTATTGCCAAAGGCCAAGACACATTCACGCCAATCAGCTCTGTGGTAAGAATTAGCTCTGCATACTTGTGTTTCTAAATTGATTGCATTCAGTGCTCATATATGCTTAAGCTAATGACGAGTCTATGGGGTTAAATGGTCACCCTAAGCATTCTGCATAAAAACATCTTCTTCTTTTGTGATCTGGTATTATACTACCCACGGGAATTTGACAAGTAATATGTTCTTAGATGATGGTTACCAAAAGAAAAAACTATACTCAAAGATTATGATTAACTGTCTAATTGTCGTTTTATCTATGACAGGAACCTTCTTGCATGCTTTATCATGACTTCCTCAATTGCAGTTACCTCCATCAATGGTGCCAGATCCTCGTGACGTAGAGCTGTGGTTGAAGGTACTGTTTATTCCTCATCATTACTGTGCTTATTTTTCATTATGGTGAACGGTGAAAGACTCCATCCAACATTTGTTTTTGGAGGATAGTTATGGTTACTGCTTTTCAACATGCAACATGGACTTATTTTTTATTATGATGTTGGCTGAGCCAAGCGTCTGAGAATTGGACGGGCAGTTTAAAGCATCTTCAATGGTCTGCCCATTCTCAAAAATTTAATGCCGTGTGATACTAAAATGCCTATATGGCACTTCAAAAAAATAAAGGATGTTTAGGAAACCTTATAGATGTTGAAGGCATGCTAGATATCGTCTATTCACATCTTTCTTCATTCTCTCTTCTTGGGCCAATAATTGATGTATACGTCCCGTCAATACTTCAATTGACATTTTCCACTGGAGATGTTTTATCTCATTTTCCCATTTTTGTCGCCACATCGCTCAAAAATTTCATGGTGACCCATTGGAGATGTTATTATCAGCATCAGAGCCCCATCACCAGTATGTCCCTACAGAGTAGACCTAGAAAAGGGAACCAGCTGTTTTTGAAATGGAGACTAAATTAGCTGAAAGAGATCGGCTCTTATTAGTAAAATCTATTTTGAGTCTAATGCAGTAAAATAAATAAATAAAGTAGCATGGACTACATGAAGAAATTGACCTTACTTGTGGCTTGTGGTGCTTGCCCTATGAACAAGTTTAAAATTCTGGAGTTATGGATCCTTGATGGGTAGTGTGCTTCAATGATTTTGTGTTTTTGAGTGGGAAGTTTGTCACTCCGTCTCTTAATGCTTATGGAAGAATATCGTGACAGGTTCATGAGGACAGGGTGGATACTCAGTGTCAATTACTTTGTTGCTGTGGTTTTCTGGGTATGTGTACTTTGTTCATGACATGTATTGTTCTATGAAGAAACTAATGTCCTGCAGATTGATGGAGAAACTCGGCAAAAAGGATCAACAAAAGATATGATATTTAAGATTCCATTCTTGATTAGCCACATAAGTTCTGTCATGACACTTGTTGAGGGAGACGTAATTCTAACCGGTACAAGGAACATCTGAACTGCTACTTAATTCTTTTTTTCATTTCGTTCATTTTTCCCAAATAATCTATTTTGAAATGCTAACCAGTCCCAACTTACTAATTGATTACTAATGGTCCTGTTAAGGTAGGCCAAAAGATAGATGCTGGAATAACTGGCCTGTTGGATGTGCACTTTGACGTTGGAAGGCGCTAGAAAGTGAAATATTGATGCCATGTCGCACCCAGCATAACATTGGATGACAGCATTGAAGTTTGCTACCTGAAAATTAGGAGGTTGTTAACCTTTTTTCTTGTTTCAATTACTGGCTTGAAAATAGTGAAGTGTAAGAAACAAGGCTCTTTAACTGATTTGGTAGGATATTGGAACATCAGTTTATTGTATACCAAAGATCAAGACTTGCAATTTTTTACGAGCTCTTGGAATTAATAGCATTACCTTTCAAGTAACATTAGTAATTTTCCATTTGAATCTCTTGGAAGTTATCGTTCTCCAGATGCTTTACGGTTTCAAGGTGCATTTATGGACGTTTCCATTAACAGGCACTGCATATCTATGAACAGAATTCTTCACACACTGAAAGTACACATGCATTTCTCGTGCAATTTACAGACATCCAATGTAAAATTACAAGGTACTGACGCTTGTTGCAAACGTAACTTTAACTGCAAAGACAGATGGGCACATCAGTCACAGACATCGTACCCAGTACCTAGAGATTAAGAGTTAAAACTGCTTAAGAAAAGCATAAATGTGTTGACCGATCTCATCTGGTCTTTCTTGGTTGATAAAGTGTGCAGCACCTTCCATCACAACAACTTCCTGCAACAGTGGCACAAATTTCTGAAACCCACCTGTGTGTATAAAATCTTTGATCCCTCCCATATGATAGCTCAGGTCAAATTCCCCAACTATGAACTTTGATGGCATTTTCACTAGAGCCCCAGACCAGGGTGCATTAAGTTCCCAGCTCCTGCAATTGACACCAGCCAATATGGAAATGTTAACCCAAAACATCATTCGGCATTTAGTTTCAAGGCATAATAACAAATGTTAAGTCATGATTTTAGAAATCAAGAATCTGAAGGCCAACATAATTTGCTGTGAAACTTTAAGTCAATTGACAATAATCTGACAAATCTTGAATCATCAAAGGGATGGGTAATTTTTAAATATCGTTAGCAACTTAGCATGGATGAATTTTTAGATTGTTTAAGAATTTTTTCTGAGATCTTGATCAATTACCACATTGCTACCATTCATTTGTGAAAGAGTTATAGAACTTCAGCACTTCACAAATGGGGCATAATTATATGAGAATTCCTGGAAGAGTAGATGGATATTTAGAATGTGATTAGAGGCCAATCACCTGCCAAAAGCGCGATAATAATTAACTCCTCCAGAAAATCCAGTATTCTCAAACTTTTTTGCATAATAGTCCAAATCGTCTTCTGATAACCAACTTGGCTTCTCAGCAGAGTACCCAAAGCCTTTGCCTTTCTGAAAATAAATTGGTCCAGGATTGCAGTATGCAAGAAAGTTCTTGAGAACTTCTTTGGTACCAATCCGTGCAAACTCAGCTTCTATATCCCCAGGCTCCTGAAACATTGTTAACCAACATGGCTGTCAGTTTGATCCTCTAGGACAATAATGATATAGGGGAAGTTAAGAAAGTGGGTTGCGTGTAGGAGAAGTGGCAATAAGGTGGCTTTTTATTGGTCCAAGTGGCAGTAGGGTCCACTGGCGGGCTCCTTTTACAGTGGGCTCTATATCATTTGCATCCTCTAGGATAAAGTTCCCTTCTTTTGACAGGAAGGCTAAACAATCTGTTTGGCAACAATTTAAATTAGTCTAAAATTCAAGTTTGGTAAAAAAATTTGTCACGTGGCATTGAAAAAACTACTTTTTACTTTTTCAAAAAAGGCAAACCAATAAAATGATGTCACGTGACAAATATTTAAACTAACATATAATTTTAAAATGGTGGCCAAATACATTGTAAATATAGTACCCTACCAATAATAAAAGGATTTAACTTGGCCATTTCTATATGTTAACGCTTCAGGATTCTCTAAACAACATACAGCAGTCATGAAGTTCACAGCCTGATTTACAGAGAAAAAAATTCCTCTGTGACTTTCTTTATGTTTCCGTGAACTGCTACCGACACTGCCGTTATATACTTATCATATATTGATTTGGAGCAAAACTCAAGCAAAATTAAGTTGTGGCATGCAATACTAAGCCATGATTTCCAATGAGATAATGACAAGATTCTTAACGAATTGAATCAATTATTTCATCTGTTAACCAACATAGTCCACGTGATTTACCTCCATAAATTGTCTAATGCCCCTTCCCATGTTCAGATTCTTAGCAAAAATAATCAACATAATCAGAGGCATACTCACGTAGGCCAAAATGAAGGTTCCAATAATCATAAACTAGATACAAATCCATTCACTCCCAGCATCTTTTACTCAGGTTTAGGTAGATATAAGAATGATTTCTTGTTCATTATCATCTAATTATGCCCTCGTTATCTTGCTGAGCAGTGAGAAGGAAATCAAGAGTCAATTCTCAAGTCAGCATTGCAGTCTCCATCAGTTACAAGCACTGTATAGAAATCATCCTTAACAACCAAACATTGCCTATTCTGTACACAGGGCAGACTACGAAGACTGGATGGGCATCGAGAAGTGTATGGTGTGGGAGAAATCAAGATTGTAATCTAAAAAATTAAAACTGAAGTCTTTTTCTTACCAGCTAATTACCGCTTAAACAAGAAGGGAAGTGCCCCAAACACACTAAGAAACATTCTAGTTTACAGAATAGAGTACCTGAAATCTGCAAACGTAGAAATCATCCCCATATAGATTGCGAACCTGGTCGACAGGACTCATATCAGGATTTCTGGGCATATAAGCGACGCTCAAATTCACCAAAGCCTTAACCTTGTCAGGCCTATACAAGCACAAGTGCCATGCTATTAAAGCACCCCAGTCATGCCCAACAACAAACACCTTATCTGCATCAGGCGAGATGGCACCAAGAAGCGCAATTAGGTCGCCCACTACGTGGAGAGTCGTGAATTTTGAAGGGTCCTCGACTGGGGCACCTGTGGTGTCACCATAGCCCCTGAGGTCCGGCGCCGCGGCCCTAAAGCCTCGATCCGCCAAGTAGAGAATCTGGTGGCGCCATGAGTACCAAAGCTCAGGGAAGCCATGGAGGAAGAGGACTAATGGGCCCTCACCAAGCTCAGCTACATGCATGTTCAGGCCATTAACAGGGACCATTTTGTGCTGGATTTTCTCCATCGTGCGTTCTCTTGTCTCTCACCGTATCTCCAATATAAGCATCTTTATATTGGACAATGGGTACACGTATCAATATGTTGGTCGTAGCCGGTAAGCGATACTGGTTGGTGCTTAGAAAAAAAAATGCAAAACAACTTTATAGTCAGCCACTTCCTAACATATAATAAGTGACAATGGGTTAAAATCCAATTGAATTGGTCAAAATCGTCGCCCAAAACGACGTCGTTTTGGCTATGCGTTTTATTTTTTTTTGTTTTTTCTCACAGCATGCATCAAATGACGTCACTCTCTCTCTCTCTCTCTAAACACAAGGGTCTCATTTTTCTGCCCTAAGTTTTCGGCGCAGCACCGTGCTCTCTCCTCAAGCCTCATGGGATCCTCTCTCTATTAACTATTCCGCCTGAAAACTGAGTTAAATGTCTTAACACTAATTGAACTTTGCAGCATGTCTTCAAATATTCATTAAACTTTAAAATATCGTCAATTACACACTGAACTATAAAAAACGTCTTCCATTACCTATTTACTAGTAGTCCGTTCGATCCTTTAAACGGAATTGCTGACGTGACAGATGAAATGCTTATGTGGCAAAGACTGCCGTTAATTTTGCCAATGCAAAGAACTGAATCCGCCAACTACTCAATTCCCCAAAATAAAAAAACAAAGGAACAATAATCAAAGTAATTCTCAACCTAAAAATGCTCCCACCAGTCATCCACTGCCGTCTACCCACCTTTAGTCGCAGTGGTGGCGGCGGCAGCTGCGGCGGTGGTGTTGAGATAGTTTTGTGTCCAAGCTAATAAAGAGGCCTAGCCAAAACCACGGATTGCTGCGATGAAAAGGATTCATTATGAGCTTTGATTTGTTCATGTGGGAGATTTAGCCCTTAAAGAAATGTATCATATTTGCACCACCACCAAAATGGGTGGTGCCGCCAACCAAGTTCACCGGCACTTGATTTATTCGTGGTTGCGTGGCAGCCAAAGTAGACAGAAATTCCCCACCAGAATAGAATGATCCAAGCGTAGGCAAAGCCCTCAAAGAATGAGATCCAGCGCTACCACCTGGCAATATCCCAGAGTTACCTGAAATTCCACCCGCCACGTTTATCAAATTCTGCGGCAGAATGACAAGAGGTTGAGTTCTTGCTATCTCGCCGCCAGTCGAAGACGATGATGAGGCTTTGCTCAGCTTGCTCTTCCGGCAGCCACCTCCTACGGGGACATTCCTCAACGTGCCTCCAGGAGTCCAGTACCTTCTGCAACCCTTGATTATTGTTAGGACGGTAGTGGAGGATTGGTGGGAGCATTTTTAGGTTGAGAATTACTTTG
>CAVNYN010287591.1:0-22176 GCA_963692815.1 Nyctanthes arbor-tristis | reverse complement strand
ATATCCCAGAGTTACCTGAAATTCCACCCGCCACATTTATCAAATTCTGCGGCAGAAACGTTGGTATGACAAGAGGTTGAGTTCTTGCTGTCTCGCCGCCAGTCGAAGACGATGATGAGGCTTTGCTCCGCTTGCTCTTCCGGCAGCCACCGCCTACGGGGACATTCCTCAACGTGCCTCCAGGAGTCCAGTACCTTCTGCAACCCTTGATTATTGTTAGGACGGTAGTGGAGGATTGGTGGGAGCATTTTTAGGTTGAGAATTACTTTGATTATTGTTCCTTTGTTTTTTTATTTTGGGGAATTGAGTAGTTGGTGGATTCAGTTCTTTGTATTGGCAAAATTAACGGCAGTCTTTGCCACATAAGCATTTCATCTGTCACGTCAACAATTCCGTTTAAAGGATCTAACGGACTACTAGTGAATTGGTAATGGAAGACGTTTTTTATAGTTCAGTGTGTAATTGACGACATTTTAAAGTTTAATGAGTATTTGAAGACATGATGCAAAGTTCAATTAGTGTTGAGACATTTAACTCCATCTGTTCGTTCCCTGCAATTTTCCATCGGTTAATGGCTATAAGAAATTAGATCCAAAATAATATATCCTATGGGTTTTTGCGTTTTAGTCCCTGAACCTTTTAGAAACACTTAATTGGGCCCTAAACTTATAGTAAACTCTAGTCTTGACCCCAAGCGTTTCTAAGACATTTAAGTTAACTCTAAAATTATTATTTAAATCAAAGTTGGTCCCAAGTCTTTTAAATTATTAATTTCAACCCCCAAACTTTCAGTTTTTTCATAATTGGTCTCTAAACTGTTAATTCTGATCATATAAGTCTTCAAACCTTTAATTCAAACTAAATTAACCCTCAAACTATTTAAATAATTAATTTTAAAGTCTTCTAACTTTTATAAATCTATGAATTAGTCCCTAAATATTTAATTATACCATAAAACCTTAAATTATGAATTCTAACTATAATTAATTTCCTCTATTGGTTAGACGGAGCATTTAGATAGTTGAGAAACTTATTTTTCAAGAATTTATAGCTCAACTTGAAACATCACAAGGTAAACTCCTTATTTAAAAACTTTATATTCTTAAACGTGCGCACGTATTTGATTCATATTATAGTGATGTGCATGATTAATGTGAATTTGATATTATAGCCTATTAAAAGACATAAGTGTTATATTGACCTATTAAAAGGTCTCGCTTATTAAGAGCTGCTTTCTCATGTTGGCCTATTAAAAGGTTTCGCTTATTAAAAGGCATATGAATTTCATGCTTATTAAAAAGCATGTTAGTTTACATGATTATGTGTATTATTGTAATATGAATGTAAATGGTGCGCGGAGTATTTCAAATAAAATACTCATTCTTTCCAATTTAACAATTTTCAATTTTCGGAGTTGGTAGTGAAATGACAAGCGGTGGCCACAGTTAAATTATATTACGAAAAAGATTTATCTTTTGAAAATTATCTATTAATCATGGAGAAAATATTTGATATCTCTATTTATTTTGTTGAAATTTTCAAAGATTGATATTCTATAGTTATCTCCCGCACTCATTAAAAACTCACCTTATTGAACTTTGTCTTTTTTCGAATTTTATTATCTTAAAAAGTTAACCAGAAAAGTCAAACTAACGACCCGAATAGTTGTTCAAATTCGAGGTGTTACAAAGTTGTTGTCTTGTTGAGATATCCTCGGTTTAATCGCTAAAATAAGGAGGGGAAATTGATGCTAAAAATTATGTAATTATGTCCACTCGTGACACACAAGACAACATTTATAGATATTTGTTTCATTACTTGTGTGTCAATGTCAAAATTTTGCTAAGGAGATAGATAAGGCTCCTATTGAGGAGATAGATGGCTACGTGGCGGAAATCTAATGAAAGCGGCCCAACCTGTTAGTAGGGCCGCTTTTGTTAGATTTCCGCCACGTAAGCTATAAGGCTTCTTAATAGGAGATAAGGCTCTGTAGGTAAGGTTTTGTAGCCGGATTAGTCAATATCATGCCAAGACTAAGAGCTTATTTGATACTCTTTATTTGACAAAATGTAGAGAATTTATAATGAGGAATGAGGTATAAATGTGTACTGAGATGTAAAAAGTTTAAAATATGTGATTGTAATTGAATAATTATCAAATCAAATGTCAAATCAGTAGCAAGTAAAAATATAAATTGATAAAATGAAGAGCATCAAACAAGCTCTAAAGTGATTATTTTTTTGACAAGTTTAGTTATTCTCTTGACATTTATCCTTTTTTTTTTTTTGCGCCAAAAATCTGAAAAATTAAAATCAGTAGTGTGAAAAATATGGGGGGAAATGCAAATTATTAAGTGAAAATTTTGAACAAAAAATTATGGAATTTACAGTTTGAACACTAATAATCAGGTTTGAAAAAAAATGGCAGAATAAACAGTAAAAGTCGGAACTTCCAATCTTACATGAGCATAAACATTTATTACTCTGTTGAAGTTCGTTGTTTAAAAATCTCGAAGGTTGGAATTACAGCTCCATTTTGCCTTGGGATTTTCGTTTTAGCCTTGCTCTCCAAATCATCAAGATAATGCTGATACATATATAATACAAACCCCCACAAAGCAAGCACCATGGCTATGGCCTTCAATCCATTAAGCTTGTCATGAAGAAATATCACAGCCAAGACTGGAGCAACAGGCAAACCGAAGACGCTAACAACATTGGAAAACAGTGAAGAAACCTTAAATGTAAGCCCAATGCATCCATCATTGAAAACCTGCCAACAAAATGCTGTCCAAAATAAGTTCATAACATATGATGTTTTCCCCGGTTTAAAACCCTCCATCTCTGAGCTCAGTTCTTTCCAATCTCCACTTGCAAACAGCCCGATTAGCACCACCAAAGTGGCAACACCAGTCTCGTAAATAGACATGCCGATTATGGACCCAAGGGTATCCCTTTTAATGATCTTGCGAAAGATGACTTGTGTCACAGACAGCAATAGTGCAAAACCAGCAGAGGCTGCTAATGTGCATGCAAAACCTAGTATATGCTTGGCTTCCGAGGTTTTGTTCGACTCTCCAGTAGTGTCTTTTACGGACACGAGGAGGACGGAGGAGATGGTGAGGAGTACTAGAGAGTTCACAATATAAGGAGTGATCTTTTGTGCATTGAGGAAAAAGGAGAAAACAGCATTGAATCCCAGTTGGCTTGCAGAAACCAACGTATAGATTGTGACTGGAAGATATTGCAGTCCAATTGAATACATCAGACCAAAAAGAGCAATAAAAATTCCTAATACGACATAGATTGAGACAAGGATTAAGGCATTAGGTTCTTCATCAATTGTTGTGAAATCTTTGTCGTTTGATATGAATATGAATGGGATAAGAATTGGAAATCCCACAAATTGCACAAGTGTAGCCAACCATTTGCTCTTTCCACCATTTTCAAAATATATTCTGCCTAAGAGTGTGCCTATTGAGAGTCCTGAGAGAACAAAGAGTCCATACATGCTCATCTTAAGCCACCATTTGTACTCTTTGGGTCGACCGGACAAGGCTTGATGGTGGGCTGTTGCTTCATTCTCTGGTGAATGTTTTGGTTCTTCTTCAGATTTCTGATGTCCTGCAGATATCGAACCATGCCAAACTTGTTAAGTAGTAGGCCTAATCCATGTTACGCGTGAAATATTCATCAAAAAGCAAAGAATTGAGCAAAGAATGAGAAGAAATCTTTGTACTCTGATCAAGATAACCAGACATTCAAATCAAATTATGATTCAATCCAAGAATATTTTGGCTTGAATTCATATTCTTACCATTAATGACTCTGGGCAATTCTTGAGCTTCTTCCATGGCAATTAGCATGCAAAAGACAAAGAACACAAGGAGGTGGCCTAGTTAATAAATTATACTTCAGTGACCACCGCTAAAAGTAAACAAAGAACTCAATTGCCTCACGACTCTGACTATGTCATATTTACTTTCACAGAAAATATTAAGTGAAACATATCTCACGACGGCTTGTACGTTGTATTTATTTTCATAATAATAACAAGAACCATGGCGTCCCATGTCGTGTATATACTTGCTATTCAATTATTGCATTAGAAGTATGATGGTTTCACCTCTCCCCATTGCAAGTAGGATATGTGGGATCTCTTCAACAAGATTGAAAAGTTACTAAAAAAGTTATCACCCATGGATTGGCGTGCCTGTATATTGTCACATATTGTGCAGAATAGACAGGCCATTTTGTCCCTACTTAACCATTTTGATCTCTTTTCAATTATTTCGATCCAGGTTCATATCATCCTCAATTTACAATCAAGGAACCCACAATGATTGTTAACCCACACCGCGCGTCCCAGGTATATCTAACTGGGGACTGCAGACGCCCCTTGGCATTTTCTTTCATATTTAGAAATTTTTTTATGCGGTCGACTATTTTAAAACAATCACGTAGAGGCTTCTAATGATCATAAGTCGCTCCCTTCTTTTATGTAACGATATGCAAACTTGCATACATTGTCGGCTAATTGAAAGTAGTATAACCTCTAACATTTATGAAACGCCCCACCCTGAGTAGCACTAGTGGACATAAGGAGTAACGTGCACCAACAGTAGATACTAACTAAAAGTTGGACCTATCATTAAAGCATCTGAATACTAAATTATAGATATTTTAGCATTATTTGCCCCAATTTTCAGGCAAAACCCACCTGATCAACAAACACAATATGATTTGTGTTCACATTTCCAAAACAATCAATTTTTCTATAAAACCAAAATGATTTTCTTAGAGAACCAAAAGGGCTGATGTGGCTTGTCCATCTGAGCAAATAACATGCCCCACTTGAGAAATCAAAACCCACAAATTACCCATCTCATTTTCACTACTATAAAATGCAAGATTAGCAACATAATTTTAGTAACATAAACAATTCCGTTACTATTAGCAACAGAATAGTAACGGAGTGCAAATAGCCATGAAATTAGTAACGAAATTGTTTTGTTACTATTTTTCGTTACCAATCTATTACTGAATAGTAACATATTAGTAACATAACGCGCATAGCCACCGAATTAGTAGCGGAATAACTTCTGTTCGTTAACAATCCGTTATAAAATAGTAACGGAAATAATTTGTTACTATTAGCAGTAGAATAGTAACGTACTAGTAACAGAACGCATGTAGCCACGGAATTAGTAACGGAATCATTTCTGTTGCTAGTTTTTGGTTACCAATTTGTTATTAAATAGAAACGGAAACAATTTGTTACTATCAGTAACGAATAACCAATAATTTCGTAACGAATATGGTTGGGGAAAATGACGAGAACATACTTTATATAAATTATAGGTCAACATATTAACAAAGATATATAGTAGCCTGGTAGTTAAAACTTTACTCGCCAACTACTAAGACTCGAGTTCGAATCCTCACAGGAGTAATAGGAGGAATTATTTTCTTTCAAAATTCTAATCTACGATTAGTAACGGAATTAACAACAAAAGTTTGTTGCTAATTAGTAACGTTTTTATCCGTTGGTAATTTAGTAACCAAGTTTAGCAACGCAAGTAGGACTGTTGCTATTTAATAGCGACTTTCTATTATTAAATTGGTAACAGAAAACTAAATCTGTGACTAAATTAATTATCATGAAATTAGAAAGAGATTTAGCATCAGAAAGTTTTCATTATTAACAATTCATTAACTACAAATTGACCTGTTTAGCAACGAAAAGTTCCATTGCCAATAGTATATTTTCTTGTCGTGTTTCACTTTCAGCAACTGAGAACCCCCTCACCTCCCCTTCAAAAAAAACCCCCAAAAAATCTCTCACTCTTCCAAGCAGCCCCTTTCCCCTACGCCGGATCTGCAGAAGCGCCGAAGCCGCCGGCGACAACAGAGCCAAATTGAGGGTTGGTACGGTAGAAAATGCTGTAGCAACTGTTGTTGGCCCCGTTTAAGAGAAATTCAGGATGTTCCTTGTGATCTTTTTGTTTTTCTTGACAAGAAGGTAATTCGTTAGCTACAATTTCATGTCGTTTTTGTTTTATATATTACGGGATTGTTATACAGTTTTCAACCATTCCACTGGCTCGGCGAGCGTTCCGGTTGGGGTTGGGGTCATCGCCGGCGTGTGTGTGGTTCGTGTTTGCAATGGAGGAGGGCGGTGCGGCTGGTTTTGTTCGGGCAATGGGTTGGCGAGGATTGGTTTTGGGTGTCTCCATCACCAGCAACTTCACTGTCGCCGGGGGTGCTGCTTCGAAGTGTGAGAGATTTTTTTGTTTTTGGGAGGGGGTTGGGGTTGGATGGGTTGCTGAAATCAGAGCGGTAAAATGGGGTGGGTAATTTGTGGTTTTTATTTTTCAGGTGGAGCCCGTATGCAATTTTGGGAGAAATAGGTAGAAATTACATGGGGCCCGCTATTTGCGCAAATAGACATGCCACATTAGCCCTTTTGGATCTCTAAGAAAATCATTTTGGTTGTGTAGAAAAATTGCAAAACAATACTCAACCATATTATGTGAGAATTGAATCATTCTAGTACAAAAAAGAGAAGCCAAATATTTTACTTAATTTACAAAGCAGTATAAATTAAGTATATTTTACTTAATTTACTTAATCTTTTTATATCTGTCGCAAAATGACATGTAAAAAGAACATGCATCCAAAACTAATAACTGCATGCCAATGAGGTGGCTCACACTAAGTACTATCAGATTATTGTCTTCAAAAGTCATAGGCTGTGAGCCAAAAGTTGCCCAAAATCTTTATTTACTACCTGATAAGAGAAATCATTTGAAACTGTATGAGCTAATACGCTCTGTGAGTGGAGAATTTGAAAATAACTCTGCTTTCTCAGTTATACAAATATAGTGAAACAACATGATCAAATCATTTAACAATCAATGATAACAACTAAGAAAAGCAATTTAGAACATTATAACTGAAAAATAGGAGCTTAAATAAATATCATATCATCTTCAGAGATCAAATCTGTAGTCTCAAAACTCAACAATATCAAACGAAATCAAACCAAAAGTACCCCTAAAACTATCTGGAATCTGTTTATGCGCGCGTAATATCTCACTTCCAAACCCATGCCTACGGCTCCTTCTGTGAACAGTAGCCCCGAACACGGGCCAATGCCACCCTCTCGGAATGGAGTGTTTGTCGATTATATCAAATCACTGGTTACTAAATGGAAAGAATTCAAAATATCTCACAATTCTTACTTTTACTTCTAATATAGCATTTCAAACTTCATGAATCATTTCAACATCATTTAAACTCAAGTTCATATAAGAAGTTTATAGAAATTACATAGCTTAAGTAAATGTTCTCATCAAAATCACATAACATAGTGGCATAAATAATTTTTCATTTGTTTAAGAGTAAAAAGCTTTTCCACTCACAAAGCGGTTAGCGCAAGCGATCAAGCTCGGCTGGTGGGCAGCTCCTACCTCTTCGCTACCTCTTGTTAGACATGAAATCATCTAATTTAGATGCTAGTTAAGCGAAATAATCCGGATTATGTTCTATATGATAAATATGACAGCTAATCTTCTTATGCATTTAAGTCTCTTGCCTAGTATATAGGTGATATCTATACTAGTCGACTTAAACAACTACGTCTTCTATTGACTTAGTAGTAGGCCATATCTTGCACCGTATATACGCTTCAAATACTTTGTCACTTCTAGTACAATCAACCATCACAAGTAGAGAATACATGGTAATAAGCATAGAATTCCCTCCTCTAGTGTTGCCCTTCAATTCAATACTTGTGAACCAATCATAAATATTATTCTATCACTCGCCTAACCTATCTTCTACCATAAGTTAATAATTATTTCCATCACCTTTTGCCTTCTAGGATTTCAACAATCCAGTTGTCAAACATTCTATCCAAAGGAGACTAGACATAGATTCACTAAATCAGATTTCCCACCTTCTCACTTTTATTTCTCTGTTTGCAAACTGATTTTAATCAAATTTTGATGGCCGAATCTAGAGGAACTTCAAGTTAATACACTTCTCTATTTTACCTTGCTTCTTGACAAGTTATTCCTCTTACACAAGCTGTTGGATTGAGAACCAAGCTACTGATTTTCTTCCAATCCTTCACTATTTTGTGTCCTTTGTCCAGCTGCACGTCCTTTCTTCCTCTCTTATTTCTGAAAAATAATTCATGCATAACTTAAAAGGAACCCTAAATACCTAGCTACTGCTAGAATTTGGAGCAAAACATATTTCTTCTTACCTTTCTTTCTTACTTCTCCTTGGCTGCTCACGTTTCTGCTGCCCTTTCTCTTCTTTTCTTCTAAGCTGATTTTTCTCTCTCTCTCTCTCTTACAAGCCTAACCTCCTAATAAGGTTGCTGAAAGTTTTTAAAGTGTGAAATGGGTGTATAAGTAGTCCTATGGCAGCGCCACGGATTCTTATCCTTGAAGAAATTGCCGCAGTTTGACTTTTTCCCCTTTAGCTGATTTTCTTTCTTTTTTTCTTTTTTTTTATTTGCTGACTTCTTATCTTATTTTCTTTGTTTCTTTATATATATATATATATATATATAAATATAAATTTTAATATTTGGTGGTTAAACTCTATTCTAAATTAGCATCTAACTCTAACTAACTAACTAACTATCTAACTTACCTCGACTAATGTCGGTGGAAATAATCAAGTAAGTCGGGACGTCACAATTTATGCGTTTGGGGGTCGCTGATTTTGTATGCTAACAAAAATCAAGCTGACAATGTGGCTTTCAAGTATTAGAAGAAATGTCAAAAAAAAATTTAATTTCAAGAGAAAGTAACTTCAATGTCCCATCCTTTACGACTAAGATATGGCCACTTACAAGTCAAAATATTTGATAGGCCAAAATTAGCCCTTGTTTGATCTCTTTATCAAAACACATTATAATTCTACTTATCACTGATTTAACTACTGGTTTAACAACTATTTATTTATAACCACAAATTTCAAACTTCTATTAAATCTACACCACTCATTTCACCTCTTTATGATTTCTTTTTATAAATCAACTACCATAAATTGAATTAAACAAACGCTTAATTTGGTTGCTTTTAATTACTAGTCATTTCCTTCCCCCAAAGATATCTATTATTCTTTTTTCATTTGATTCTTTCAAGAGTATTCACTTAAACTTTCTTCATTTGTTTAAAAAATGAAAAGTAGACAGTCTTTGCAAAACAGTATTATGTAGGACTAGAATTTAGAATTGTCTAAAAGTTAAATGAGCACCTATTTAAGTTGATTTATAACAAAAGTCTGCTAGATATGTATTTATTTCAGTAAAATCAAAATCACCTAAACACTGAGTTACTTATAGATAGAATTCGCTTGAGACCGGCGAACACTCTCCCTAGCTTCTCAAGTCTCTTACAAAAATTTTTGTGCTTCTAGTAGTTTTGAAAAAGTTTAGTGTGATTATCAATGAATGACATGCAAGAAATTTAAAGACTAACACCTCACACTACTTATGAAAACAAAACTACAAGTGCATTAAAATGTGCGTGCATGAATTACGAGTAATAGAAATAGTATAGGACCTATAGGTAGAGGAACTTCTATTCGATATTTCATAAAACACAACATTTACCCAAGCATATAAAAATTGCCTAAGCTCAGAATGGCAAAATGCAAAAACCAAATTCCACTCAAATACCAAAAGTTGCAGTTCACCTGCAGATTGAACTGTCCCAGATACATGTAATGTAATAGGATAATTCATCACCAACTTCAGTCCTCAGAAGGGGATACAGATTAAGTTTGTTAATCTTGGCAGCAAGTATGAAGTCATTTTCAGTGAGTCCACCTGCACATGTGAAGATTATCAATCCTTTGGAAACATTGTGGCCCGAAAGAAACGGAATTTTGACCTTGTCATCATGATCATGGGACATGGAGAAATGGCACAGAAGGGATGATATAGTAAGAATAGACAAAACTAGAGGTGATGGAAACAGGTTGATGGAGCCAAGAGTATTGACTTCAGATACATCAAAAGTTCTGCAAACTGTGAATCTTACCCACTGCATGAGTCCAGATATCGATTTTCACGTTATTCCACTCAACAAGATGAAGATCTGGATGATGAGCTGCAAAATGTAAAATTAGTTAAGAAAATATGACATTGGAAAATTTTCAAGATAGAAACCTTGATTGTTCTACAAATGAGTGAGATGTAAGAACATCATATTCATGTCAATGCATTTTGTCTGACGTAGCAAAAGCGTATCTTTTTAGAGAATTTCTACCACAGGAAACAGTTGTGAGACATTGCACTTCATATTTCACAAAGTTTCTAGCTTAGTTCCTTGCCTTTTTTGTGGAAATCATGTAGAAGAAATCTCTCCGTTACTGAACAAAAAGTATTCTCCCCAGTAGTCCCAATCTTTGTTAATTTTTTCCATCAAGGACTGACGTCATAACTTGGGAGGGTTCCAGAAAGGGTTACCCACGATTTCCTGTAACAACTTATACTGGTTAACCATCCTGTGGATAACTCTGAAATTAATGCAATGGGATAGTATTGGAATTTGTAACGCGAACTTGTGGCATCGGAATTGAAAGCTGGAGCTAAGGAGATCTACTTTGCACTTCGGAAGAAATCATTTTCATTTTCCAATCCATATATTCCACCGTTTTTTTCAATTTTTCAACAAGAGCGAAGAAATTCAGAAGCATGAAAAATATTTAGACAGATCCAAGTATGGTATTCATTCCTTGAAAGGTAGTTTGGTTTGAGGATATCTGGGAGTTTCAAATAAAATGGGTTGCAAACCCTAGGTTGGGGACGGGACTTACACTTCACAATTTGATGAATTCAAATACTGACCTTAAAATTTTGATGAATTCATGAGGAACTTGACTGTAATCTTCACATTTTTTGAGTAACGAAATCATCTGGAGCTTAAAGTTAACCATTCCACCAACTTCTAAAGTTTTATAACTTTTTTCGTGCAGGAATTGCTACTTTTTCTTTTTTTTTTTTTTTTCCAATTTTCTGATTTTCTCTATATTCAATTGAAATCAGTAGCAATTAGCGGAGAGCACAGTCAAAGTCTTTTTCAACACTCTATGTTGGGGGCGTCAATCTTGTGGAACAAGTGTGATTAATTGGATACAATGCATGTGATTAATTACTCGAGAAGAAACTTGAATCTAGAAAATAATGCAAATTAGATAATTTCATATAACTCCACCTAAATGAGAATAGAGAGAATAAAGATAACATATCATCAAATGACTGTCCCCAATGCAGATCACAAGTGCATTTAAGATCTTAGGTAACAATTTTTAAATTATAATGAATTTAAGCATCTCCATTTAATCATCAATTAAAGCTGCATTTGCTGGCACAACGCAATGTAGTTGGATACAGGCCAAAAGAAGGGGAAACGGTCGCTTCTTATCAGATGGAACAGCCACCAACAATAAAATCAATGTTGTTTTTCCATATCAACGCAAAAGAGAAGGTAACATGTCTTCCCCTTGGCAGAATCATCATAAATATTAGAAAAAGATGCATGTTACAGGAAATGATGGGATGATGCGGAATAGATGGAAGAAAAGATCTTGGACCAATTGGAGAGGAGAAGAAGAAAAAGGTGAAGGAGTCGATACTCCAATTTTTGTATAACCGAGATTATAGATTTTGGTTCTATATTCTAGAATATTCTTTCTTATTTGAGTTCTTTTTTCCCTAATGCGAGTCTTCCCTTATGAAATACGAATTTTGTTGTCTCCTTTTAATTTTTAGATTATGTAAGTTAATCTTTAGCAAATCTATTTATACCTTTTAGTGTTGCTAGGGTTAGATACTATTGAATAAAGTTTTATCAGGGTTTCTTCCATATTTGTAGATTTTCTTCTTTTCTTGCATCCGTCCAAGCAACCCCTGTTCTTGTGTTACGAACAAGAAAATTTCATTGTTATTCTCATTTCCGTTCTGCGTCACTGGAACTTCAGGCAGAGTTTTGATGACAATCATGACAATCAATCAATGAAGTAATAATAAATGGCAACACGTAACATGAGCTCAAGGACACTTCCAGTAATATAAACAACTTGAATAACACATCAACATTTTCTTCTAGATAGAGAACAGTAAATGGAAATATGAACAAGCTAGTAGGTGAGGTACCTTCAGCTTCTGCAAGTTTAGCTATGTGCTGAAAGAACTCCATCCCCCTCATGAAAGTCTTAACCTTCCATGACCTTTGTAGCTTCAAAGCACCGCTTTCATTCACTAAATTCCACCCGGGAACCTTGATGATGGAAACCAAGTGTAAGTACGCTGATTTGCAAGAAATGAACCGATATAATAATAAAAGAAAAAGTACAAGGTGTGCCTGTGGAATTAGATGATAAGCTACTTCCTCAGACACAGGCCTCAGCTCCTTTGTGCTGCAAGGAACGCACTTCTTGATCGACAAATCTGACATGGAGAGTAAACAATAACCAGCTACATGCATAAATGACTGGTTTACAACACAGAACATCAAATATCATAGAGCCCTCTCAAGTATATCCCAGGTATCAGAAGATTATCTTTCGTAAGCAGAAAAAAACACAAATGTTCACAGCCAATAGCAAGGAATTGAAATAGCCAAAATCAGTAGCAATATCTCAGGAGTTGAGAAAATTATTAAGAAAACCAGTCAACGCGTGATGACATGTAACCCACATAATGAAAACATGAATCAAAGTAATGTTATCATAATGTGTTCTGCATTAATTTTAGATTTTTCTCTGTTGTTAGCAATAGAATCCAGATATTACATTAGGATATGCGTTATGGTAGTTTCAATCATCCTTGAAAAGTAGAGTCCTTCACTGAACAACAACAAGACCATTTGACGGATCATACCCCAAATTGCTTTAATCCAAAAAATGTCAGCTCCTACACGCGGAGAGCAATTGTCCAGCAAAAATTTAGATCAAAGATTTAAAAGCACCCTGACCAGTACAAAAAGTCCTAATTCTGTTAAGAATGTTTATATTTGACGAAAGTCCTCCATGGCTGTAAATGCCACTGGGCACGCAACCGCTCGAGCTGTCAGGAAATACAAAAATTTCCAGAAAGTACCGTTACAGTAGAACAAATACGATATCAGCAATATGCAGATAACAGAGCAAAGAGAGATCTCATTCTTCAGAAATTAAGCTACATTCAACATCAACAAACGGAAAAAGAACCAATCCACTAAATGGCAATAGAAATTCTTAAATTATTTTCAATAAATAACTGAAATTAATCGAATACCGTCCATTGCTGCAAAATCTCTGCGAGGCTAATTTGAATGGAACCTAAACAGAGTCGAAGTAAACAATGCGATTACAGTTTACACATCGAGAGAGAGAGAGAGAGAGAGAGAGAGAGAGAGAGAGAGAGAGAGAGAACACAAATCTCAAAAATGAATTTGAAGTTATTTAGTGAACCAGTTTGCCGTCAGAGTTTTATTTTATTTTTTTCCCACTTTTCAACTTACCAACAATAAGTCAATAACATAAAGATTGGTAATGCAACATAAGTGTATGTTTATATTCTTACTTGCATGAAGGAACAGATAAACATGAAAAAGAAAACCGCATAGGATCAAGCTTTATGAGACGACAGACCCATTAAGCTCAAGGTGCACAACAGATAGTAATAGATTAATCCATATAATCGATACCAAATAAGCATATGCAAGCATTTTCTTTTGCAGATTTCATCTTCTTTTCTCTAGATTTTCTCTTTTCTTTTTCCTTTTTCTCTGTGTAAATTGATTGTGAATAACTTGCCTCATCTTTGGCTCGCCCATTTGAAAGATCAAATGCTGCATCATTCAACTTCACCTTATTTAGAAAAGATTAGCTAGACGTCCCAAATATGATAAAAGAAAAAATGAGTAAAGAATACAATAAGTCAATAAAACCATTTAAATGTGTGAAATGATCGAAGAATTTTATGAAAAATATTATAATTTCTAGCCAAAAAGGGCTAATGAACCTGATTCTTTTTTTCATTTTTGCATTCAATAGTTGTTATAATTCTTTTAACATTTGAAGGTGTTTGCTAACTCTCACATTGGTAAAATATACATAATTAAAGAACAATTTTAAGGAAAAAAATCTATGATTTCAAGTGAATAGGGGTTAACGATACATGGTTCCTTATTTATATACATCACGGCTAAATAGTCGTTTTGGTCTTTAAACACTTGGATGTATTTGCTAAACCTCAGAGATCGGAAGATAGGTTAAATGGACATATGAAAGAAGAATTTTGAGAGAAAATATGTGATTTTCTAGTGAACATAGGATAATGATACACGATTCAATTGTACACATCACGATTTAATTGTCATTATGATCCTTTAACACCTCGAGACATTTGCTAACGGAAGGTTCTTCATCACGACTCAATACTCATTATACTCATTTAAAACTTGATGGTGTTTGTTAATTCTCAGCTTTTTAAAAATGGGTTAAATAGATATAATGAAAGAAAAATTTTAGGAGATAATTTGTGATTTATAGTGAATAAGGAGTAACAATATATGTTTCGTTATAATTATAGCCATCACGACTGTTCATTTAGTATATAACTTTATCCCGTCAAACATTTCCCAACCTCAGCTTCTCTATAATAATAAGTGAAATATGCCTTTTATTGCGATAATGGAATGATGTTCTCAAGTGTTTAAAATCTCAAGAATGCCCAACCGATACTCGTTAAGAAGGAAGAGTATGTAGTTGTGATCCTTAAAACGGTTGGAAAAGAATAATAAACTTAACATGTATCTTTATAGATATCACTGCATCGAGTAAATAAGTAATTTGATTTTCACTATCACAAATACTAAAAACAATACTTGATAAGAAGAACTAACTATTCTGTCGTTATCCATTGAAATGCTTGTAGCAACTTACAAAACATAATGTGTTGTTAAACATATTGATGCTCTAAATAGTCTAAACAATCACAAATAGGAAAATCGGTATTTTTAAAAAGGAACCACTATCTAGTTGTGCATATCCTAAAATGTTTGCAACGAACTATGAAATTAATATGCATCGTTTTACATATCACTATAATTTGTTCTTTTGAATGGCTTAATTGGTCATGAATACCCAAAAGATACTTTTTTTTTGAAGGAAATTAACTTATATATTAAAAATGTCCCCAATAAATGGAGAAAGAGAGTAAGGAATATAGTCAAACCAGTGACATACCACTGCTGATGAAACAAACATCAAGGCAAGAGAATGTGCAACATGATTGAACTTTCTAGAAATATAGAAACATTTAGTGCACCCAATATCCCCCATAAGAGCATCAATTCGACGATACATTGGTGCAACACTCGATTCCTCATCCTTGTTCCACAACCAGATCGGCACCGTTTGCGCATCAACCTACACTTCTACCATTTCAATCCCATATTGTAAACACAACTGTAGGCCATATTGCACTCCAAACGCTTCTGCCACCGCCACCTCAAAAGAATTTTGGATGGAGCAAGCAAAAGCACCAATAACAGTCCCTTCCTCACTCCACATCTCACCACCAATCCCCTCTTTTCCATTCTTTACCCCAGCATCACAAGACAGTTTTGCTCCCTGCCTTGACCTCATTCCTGCCAAACGCCAGTAAGCATGCATTATCCGTTCCCGGTCCACAATAACTTGCCTTAAGCTCAAACTTTCATAGTAGTGCAAGTATTGCAAAACCCCGTCCGTCAAGTCGGGTCCCTTCATACTTTGCCCCCTATGATAAGTGTTGTTCCTCTCCATCCATATACACTATAAAACTATAGCCAACCTTTCTTGGCCACCCCGGCTCTCTTTCAAGAAAAATAGAACTTAGTATTTCCTTCAAATTTTGCCCTACTTGAGAGGCTAAGCAATCCCAAAAGCCCATCTCCTTCCAAATCTTTTTCACCTCCCTACAAAGCACAAACACATGCCTATTCCCCTCAACCACACTACACTTAATACACCTCAACCCATCTCCAACGTGATGCCTAAGAAGGAACTACTAACGCCACATGATAAGAAGGAACTACTATTTTGTCGTGATTCATTAAAATATTTGCAACTACTTATAAAACTTAACATGTATCATTACGAATATTATCTTTTATACAGTTAAGAGATAATTTAATACTTTGAATGGCCTGATCTATCACAAATGCCCAAAATGATTTTTTTTAAGAAAGAACGACTGGCTAGTTGTGCATTCCTTACGATGCTTGCAACGAATTACAAACTTAACATGCATTGTTTGACATATCACTATATAGAGTAAAATGGAAATTTGATGTTTCAAAGGCCCTAAATGATAACGAACGCCAAAATGATACTTTTTTATGAAGAAATGAGAATGTAGTCAACATCCCTTAATATGATTGCTATAAATTGTAAATTTAACATACTAGTTGTTGGAACGTGCCTTGCACGTTGTATGTTCCAGTGAATATGTTTTAAATATGTAATTTTCATTAGAATATTTTATTACAAAAGCACTTCTCTATATATAATGGTTCTTGTCAATGCTATACTTTTTTGACTTTTATCGTCTTATTTGACCAACATTTTTGTTACATTAAAACTTCGCGTAAAAGGAAAACATATATTTGTCTAATGTTTCCATTTTGAATTTTATATGTATTTCCTTTATGAATAGCCTTGCATCACTAATCATTTGATTGTATCACCAAATAATGTGGCTTGGATTTTGTTAGATCGGAAGGCATAAAAAGAAATGAGTTAGTACATAAAAGAATTGCTAAGATAATAATATAATGATTCAAATATAAACTAAAAATATAAAGTATTAAAATAAAAATATTGCATCTCCATCCATTACAATTAATTTTTGAACTTGGATGGGACCTTCTACATTCATGTAATTTTTAATGAAACTTTTACAAATGATGGAAAGTTAATTTGATGTTCCATTCTTGATCAAATGCATTCAATTCCTTTATTAGCATACAATGCTCTTCTTTTTTAGTGGATGCGGACAAAGCTATTTCGCTAGAGAATGGGTTAAATCAAAGATTGGATTAATTAAAAGAAAAGTATAAGTTGGATTTATATTTCAATATTCTTGAATTTATTTGGATCTCGATCATCAATTTATAGTGAGTGAAGTATGCATGAAGAGATGAAATATGAACATTGATATGGCGTCCAATTACATCATATTAAAATAATTAATTGTAGAATAACCATATATAAGTTATAAACTTTTAATATTATTAAATTAAATTAAATATAATAATTATATAATACTAGCGCGCATAGTAACATCATAGCATGCATGCAAAAATCTATGCATAGCAATACAGCATATGTAAAAATCTTGTCTCGTCTCATCTCAGGCATAAAGCAAATAAGTTTATGCAAATGACATATAAGAACATAAATCACAGATCCATATGCAATTCATAGAACAACCAATTAATATTAGCACTATTTGTGAGAAAATATCTTTAGGAAAGAGTCTACCTTAAGTTCCACCGAGTCGAGCTAATGGGCAAGGCTTACTCACTTTATTCTTCACTCATCGCCTATAAGAGAATATAAAAATTCAAATTAGGATTTTTTGTGAAATGAGCTATTTATAAAATGAATTATTTTTAAAACAAAGTTATAATAAAATAATTATATGAAATGCTTGAGGGTGTAGTGCCTAATGTGGTTAATTCCTAAAAGTTAAGGAAAACTAGAGAATCAAGAACTAACCAAATTTTGGGTATAAAATAAATGAATTTATCTAAACTAATTATAAATCCTGAAAATTCCAATAAATCCAAAGATTAGAATTTAAATAACTAAAGTCATTAAATCTCATTTTTAATGAAAATAGGGCTTAATTAAAATAAGTATAAACTAATTTATGGGTATAAATGAATAAAGTCTAAACATAAACTAAAATGAAAATCTTATAAACTTTCAAGGCTAATGTGGAAAAATCCCAAAAGAAAAGACTAAATTAATTGAGAATAAAAGCTTATAGGTTAAAATAAACAAAACGCAAGTTTCACGGCCCATATGAAAGGAATTAAATTTTCGAGGGCCAAAAGTAACCAAATCAAAAGTTTTATGCTAACGTAAATAAAACAGAAAGTTTAGGGCTTAACTGAAATGACTTAAAACATTGGGACTAAAATTTAAAAATAAAAAACATATAATATTTGCTCCCAACTCCCTCAGCCATTCGAAGGAGTAGAGAGCAACAAGGGATGGGGAGGTCGCCGAATTTTCGCCTCCCACGTCGGCGAAGCTACGCTGGACACGGCATTTGGCCGCCAACACGACGCCCTCGGCCACAAGGGTGATTTGTGGGGTGCAAGCACGGCGGAGAGGGGCAAAACCGAGCCGAAACAATTTGGGATTTACCCCCACTTGATTCAAAAATAGACCAAAATCTCTATGCAAATGTGAAGGTAAGGGCCTAGGCTTCATTTTTAGTTGTGAAGTGGGCGGAATGGGTGAATTTTGGTGGTGAAAATGGCGGTTGTGTCTTGGGGGCAATGGCGGTCCGTGATGGCCGAGGTGGTGTGCACGGTTGTCGTTGTGGTGGTGTATGGTGGTGGTGTCATTGGTTCCATTTCCCTTTCTTGGTCATTGCTAAGAGATGTATAGATAAATGTTGGAAGTTGTTGGAAAATTTCTTCTTATGTATTAAGGCAGTGTGTATGTTGGCTAGTATTCATGTGTGTATGAATTTTTTTTTCCTTTTCTATATGAATTTGTTGAATGTTGGAAATGAGTTTGTAAGAATGAAATCAGTGTGTGTGATGTATTGTTGAATCTTTCTTTGAAAATTTGTGAATGATGAAGGAGATGTAACATGTGTGTATGTAGACATTTGTGCAGATTCAGTGAAGGAGAAGGGGGGAGAAAACATTGGAGAGGAGGGAGAAGATGGAGAACCTTGGGTGGCTGTTAGGTTGGTTGAGATTGGGAGTGAGGGGTTGGAAAATTATATATACACATTATTTTGGCGTAGGGTTGCATGAGAATAGAGGGTTGAATGGGAGACTTCCATATGGGGAAAAAGTCTTAAATCCTTGAGTTTAATTGTAATAAATTGAACTAAGAGCAAAAAAGTGAATTTATAAACTAAGTAATCAAATTTTTGTAGAAATTGGCAAATGAATAAAAGAAAATTGGTAAAATGTTATTTTATGTTTAACTTATTTAAATGGCTAAATAAATGGTAAATAACTAAATAAATAATTAAATAAACTCTTAAGATAAATCTTTATTGTGTATAATTAAATTAAGTTAAAGAATTAAATTCGAAGAAATTGGTAGCGATGCGATTTACGAGTTTGAAACTGTAAAGTTTATAGTTTTAAAAATTTTCGGTCGCTACAACTTGTAATGACTGCATTATCTATATCACAAGAAAACAAAAATCATGTAAATCAAAACAATTATCAAGTAAAAATCAGTAAAAAAAACCTACTGAATAACTTTTTTCTTTTAATCTTTTCATCCTTCTTTGAAATACCAAAACATTTCAAAAACTTTGCATTAATGAGGTCATCTACTGAGCCACGAATATGTAACTGTCCATACCAATAATCAAAGAATAGGATTTTGAGGTTTTTTGCAAACCAAAGAAGGAAACAATGATAGCATAGAGGAATCTATTTTGAAAGGAAAGTAATGATCATGTAAATCTCACTAAATAATTATTTTTTACAGTAAAACCTAAATAAGATTGAATGGTAATATGGTATTTTTCTCACATAAGGATATTTTGGACATTCACAATATTTCTTTGGATAATTATATTAATACTACGAATTTTATATAGAAAGGTTATATCTACACCTCTATTTTTACTAAACACAGTACAATTTTAACTTTTATTCTTATTTACTAAAAAGGTCAATGACTAGATGACTTAAATAACGTTTTATTACATACATATGTATTTTTTAGGTATATACACCACAAAACAAAAGCCTAATTAAAAATTTTTTTGCACCACATTAAAAGCCCTAATTTAATTCTTTTTTTACGAGTTAATTTATTTCTTTTCTACACTACAGTTGAAAACTTAAAAAACAATAATAGGTTTTATATTTGAAAAATTTATGCAAGAAATATACAAACACTATTTATATTGAATCAAAATCAATATCAATGTTCATATGTACGGCACAAACATCAGCAGGAAAATTACCTTTATTTAACTAAAATTTTTTTTATGTTTCATAATTCAGGTTTTTTGAATTATCATCTTTAGATTCGAGTACTTTGATTTTTTTGCCTACCATCTTCTTTCTTCCTTTTCTCCCCTCCAATTTAATTTCACCCCAAACTAAATCTTTTATCTTGTTTAGAATTCTTGAAAAATGAACAATCTCTTCTGAAATCTTTTTTCCCCTCAAAATTCTTCTTCTATTTTTATTTTTATTTATTTATTTGCATGATAACATCTAAGAACAAATGAAACCTATTAAATTCTAAGGGTCGTCATGCTATATGTATCTATGTGAGAGATCTCTGGCTGGGTGAAAGATTTGAGAGAGGGCAAATATAGAAAATGTAGAAGATGAAGGAGGATGTTGTGCAGAGTTTTTTCCCTCTTTTTCAGCTTGTGATTTATTTTACTTTTAAATTTTAGAGTAGATTCGTAAACTAAATGTAGTGTGTTCATAAAAAATGCACTTTGATGGTGGTGTATTTATCTAGTAGGGTAGATAATAAAAAGGGTATATAACTACCCTTTTATATATGACACCACACTTTTTATATTACTAAATTAGTTATATGTAAAAAGCCAATTATAGCCTTTATGTTATTAGTCAAATTTATTTTTCTCCTTTCTTTCATTTCTATGCACACCACCACTTTCATAACCCTAATTTAATTACAATTTTTTTTTTTTAAAATATGACAATTGCGGACAAGAAGTAGAAACGTAAAGTATAAAAACAATGAAAAAGTTGAACTCAAGTTTGAATAGAATGGTGAGACTAAAATGAAATCGGTTAGAAAAATTTTTAATAGACTTTTTAGCTCTTCTCTCCTCTTGGAACTTGAAATCAATTACACGAGTCCTTTCGAAAAAGGATTCATACTTGAAAGACGCCCAAAAGTTACGTTGTGAAACAATTCTGAAAAACTGGTGCTTAATTAATTAAAAAAATATGAGTTTGCGAAATTATGATGGAAAATATAAAATCATGATTAATGGTGCTGTAAAATAAATTCCAACGTTTGTTGATTACCAATTATTGTGGTCGTTAAAAATTGGAATAGGACAGCTTATTGGTGGGCTTGTTAGGGATTTCAAAAGTTATGCTTTGAATCTATCCGGAGGGGTGTGCTTTATGTTTATTTTTGTTTTTTTTCCCTTAACTAATTGGTTAAGGCTATAATTTTAAAATGCCGGTAGTGTATTTATAAAATTATATTTTATTTAGTAGCATATTTATAAATGAGGTGTAATAAACAAAATTCGTAGTGGTAATATAATTACTCTATTTCTTTATTCATTAAATATATGAAAAGGTCATTGACACTTAAATTAGTAGTGGGAGGTCATTTAAATAATTTGGCTTTTTTTTTTTTTTGAAACTCAAAATATATTTCATTCACTATTCAAGTCAGTCATAATATGGTCAGCAATGAATCTGGGGGATGATCTTTCCCAAAAAAGAGAAACAAACTGCCTAAAGCCAAATCTAGCAAGTGTGTGAGCCACATTGTTTGCCTTTCTACAAGTATAGCTACACATAGGGAGCGAGAATTGATACATGAGTAACTTTATGTTTCGGATAGTAGTGCCCTCATCATTTCTCTCAATTGGGTTTTGGAGAGCCTCGACAGCCACCCTACAATCGGATTCAATAACTTCAATTTGGAATCCCTTATCAATAACCATTTACATACAGACAAGGATTGCCATACACTCCCCTGTGAGAGGGCTGGTTGAGCCTTGAAACACACATGTAGCACCCAACACAAATTCCTCCCTCCTCTATGCACCCGACGTGATATGGAGTATGAATCACCTACCTATGCTCTCTTTTTTTGTGATTGCATCAGTGATGTTTCGGAGCAATTGGTGTTTTGTGCTTTTATCTCAAGAAGGAAGGGATCATCAGATCGGAAGAGCACA
>CAVNYN010287590.1:12303-37367 GCA_963692815.1 Nyctanthes arbor-tristis | reverse complement strand
CCACTCATTTTTTTTGATCATCACAATATCTTTCGCTCATGGATGTCTTAGCATTTGGACGAGGAAAGGGGGAGTTACTTAGCATGACTATCTTATCCGTATCTGACACTTCTGATGATGGTTCATTACTAGAGAGAATGCGCTTAAGCTGAGACTTTTGACAGATTATTCTGCCCCTGTTCCAACCTGGGTAACAAAAGGATGATGATACACTATCCTTCAGCAACATCTATGCAGCCTTTGCAACAGGAAAATCTTTAGTTATTGAGCTCTTCTCCATTTGGCCCCGTCTGCTTGACATGGAAGACTAATGTCAATTATTGTATTGAAAAAAGCATCACGATGCCTAATAAAGCTATTAATACTTCTCTGAAATAAAAATCCCTCAGAAAAGTAACATAAAGCTTGGCAAAACATGTGAGCATGAAAACAAATCTCTCTAATTTTCATGATTGGTGATGGTGCAAAGACAACTAAGACAACTTCTAGTCCTCTACCAACCGTGACACCAGATACGACTCTTACCAGACATCTCCAAAGAAGATGAGGATACCAGATTAGCAATATATATATAAACAACTGAAGGGAATGACATGTATTGTTAACTGAGGAAAGAACTTACACCACAACAGCAGTCCCCAGTTGAGGAAGATCCTCCCCATTTATTAATAGCTCTCGCATATTGTTCAGCCAGACCGAAATCGCTGTGCATGCACCACCCGGCCACATTCTGTACCATAAACAGCAGATACAGGAAGCACATTGTGAAAACCATGCAGACATAAATCAGTCTTTTCCTTTTTATCTGCCAATGAATGAATTCAATAAATACCTGTGAACATCTACAGACCATACAAGTTTGCTTTTACGGAATAGTTCAGGAAACAGTCCCCTCTTTGTTGCTTCGTCCAGCACTCTTGCAGCCCTTTCCCTCTGGCCCAGCCACCAAAGTGCTTCTAGTAGTGTATTGTAGAACCTCATCCCCAAGCCACAGCCCTCAGAATTGAGTTTATCAAAGACATACTCTACCATCTGCCAGTTACTCGCATCATCAAAATCTCCAGTGATCATCTGCCCAATAACTTGGTGAATATTAGATACCCTGTTGGTGAGCATCTCATTCAATAATTCGTTGGCCTTGTCCCACCTGAAAACAGGAAGTTTGAGATATTGCAAATTGGCGAGAGAGAGAGAGAGAGAGAGAGAGAGAGAGCTGTCTCATTGTCTTTATTGCAACTAATTGCTCAAAGCGTCAAAAAACAAAACAAAACAATACAAAACCCAATAAAAAATCAACTCACAAGCTAGGTTCTTCAAAAGATTGAAGTTCTACTTTCCAAAAGATCCGCCAAGAACATATAGTCGGAAGTAATAATCGTTTATATCCTCAATTCATTTCTTTTCCTTTTAAAACATCTTAAGGTTTCATTAGCTTTGCATCACGAAGGGATAAATACCATGTAAAAACTTGTAGAAAACCTATCTAATATCAAGAAAGAAATCAAGAAGTTGACATGATGTGTGGCGTGTTAAAGAGAATATGGCATCAGTTCTTCTGATACATATAGAATGACAGGACATCTATGAATACAACACTAAACAAACAGGCATATTCCCAGAGAAGAATATGTTGATTCTTCCAAGTCAGTTAAAAGAAGAACTACAGAAACAACAAGATGAACAAAAATATGCCTATTTAGAAGGATGAATAACCTAGTAACAGCAAACTGAAGACTGACCTGTCAGTCTTTGCATATACAGCCAGCATCATGCAATAGCACATGACATTGGGCTGTATACCCAGCTCCTTAATTTGACAAAACTGCTCCTCGCTCTCATCAAAAAGACCAGCAAAGCAGTATACACTCAAGACTGCCTCAAGGGTACATTCATCAGGATCACATCTGAACTTCTCCATGTCAACATAAGCCTTGATGGCCTCTTCATATTGTCCTCCCTGCCTATACCCTTCAATCAAACCATTAAATGAATCCCTATTACGTGGAACACCCAACTCGCCCATCCTAAACAAAATTGCTTCAATTTCCTTGTAAAGGCCCCCTTTAGCAAAGGTACAAATCAGGGAATTAAAGGTGTTAACTGTTGGCGTGCTGCCAACTTCATTCATTGTATTGAAGGCAACAAGTGCCTCCTCATACAGTGCTGCTTGACCAAATGACTCAATCACCCCAGTAAATGTCTTGGAGCTCGGTACCAATCCTCTTTCATTCATATGAAGCAGAATTCTCTTTGCATCCTCGTGAAGACCTCCCTTCCCACATGCAAAAATCAACCCCTCATAAGTCTCCATTTTTGGCTCCACATTCTCTTCTACCATATCATGGAACAAAGTCACCACCTCCTTGAAATAACCTCCTTCACCAAACACCTCAATAAGTATATTATAAGTATCGGCATCTGGCTCTGTGTTACTAGCCTTCATCTCCAGAAAAAGCTCCCTCACATCATCATATCTCCCATTCTTGCCAAACAAATTCAACAAAATACTATAAGTCCCTGCATTAGGAAGACATCCGGCAGCCTGCATTTGCCTAAACACCCCCATGGCCTCCTTTATCTTTCCCGAATCTGCATATGCCTCCAACAACACATTGTAACTCATAGTCTCTGGCAAATTCCCTCCTGCTTCCATTTCCTCAAGCAACTCGGAAACCTTCTCCAATTTCCCCAACTTCCCATATGTCTCGACCAAATAACTATACGTAGTAATATCAGGCAAAACTCCACTCTCATTCATTGTCTTAAACACCATCTCGGGCTCATCCCCCAAACCTCTAGTAGCACATGCACTCAACAATGTATTATAAGTGAACAAATCCGGCTGAATCCCCTCATGCCGCATTTCTGCAAACAAACTTAACAAACCTTCCCACGAATAACCACCTCGGGAGCATGAATTAATAACAGTGTTATAAGTTAGAATATTAGGAAAAATCTTCTCCTTTTTCATTTGCTCAAGTAGCTCTAATGCTGTCTCGTACTGGCCATTGCGGCCATAAGCGTTAATAATTGCAGTGTATGAAAGCACAGTTCGAGGCACAGAATGGGATACCATTTCATCAAAGATTTCAGCAGATTTATCCAAGAGGCCTTCGCGGCCGAGAATCCCAACAATAAGAGAGTATATATGCTCATTCGGCTTGCACCATATCTGGCGCTGCATATACTTAAATAGCCGGAGGGACCGCTGCCAGTCACCCCGGTGGCCGAATTCCCTGAAAACATGGGAAAAATCCGACAGGGACAACTTGTTCTTGAAAGTGTCAAGACACCGGGCAATGCTGCCGCGAGGCGGAAGACTAGAAAGCTTATTGATTAGAGTCTCAACATCGTAGCTGTACTTGCCCTTTTCCACCGTCACACTTGGGTTGCCCAAAATGACTTCTTTGGTCCTGGACTTAGAAACTATGGTGAGGCGGCGGTGGAGGACACGGCGGTGACGGTGGTGAATGGTGGCCGGAAAGGGAAGGAAGTGGATGGTGTGGGAGGAGGTGGGGTTGAGGATAGGGGAGAAAGAGTGGTGGTAGGATAAGGCCATTTTGGTCATCTGTACATGTAGTCCAGGTGGTAGGTATGGATGAACGCAAACTAAAACCCCAATTCTGAGGGGAAGAGACTAGAGAGACTTAGGAAGGACGAAGGAGAGTCCGGGCGGAGGGTGGGGCGTTGGGGTGGCTGACGGCGGTGAAGTGGAGGAGGTAGAAAGAGGAGAAAGGTGGGTTGATTTTGATATTTATGCGGATAATAAATTGGCGGAACACGACTTCTCATACGCAACGACAAGTCGCAATAGGCTTTAAGCGCGTTTACCTAACCACAAGGTGCTTTCCTAGTGCACGGGCTAATTTAGTAATTTTCTGGTTTTAATTTTAACTAACCAAATACTTTCAATCATTTGCCTCTCTCTAGGCTATTGTTGCCCGAGAAATGATAGGTGTACTCCATCTCGGCTGCCCGAGAGAAAACCCAAGGGGTCAAAATTTCAGACATGCCCCCAACTTGAATCAAGGCTCACGGACACTTCCATTCTTTCCCATGCATGAAAGACAGAGGCAAAGGGTCTCTGGGATATATAACTTCAAAGCTCCAACCACTGAACCGAGGTCGTGTTTCAGTCGTTTGGCTCGTCGTTCGTTGTTCTTGTAACACAGAGAGTGTGGGTGTTCATTTGGTCATCGCGATTCATTCAAGCATCTAGGAGATCGTCTGCCGCAGACGTCCTGGCCTCGCCTCCACCACCGATGTCGGATCTCTCAATGAAGGATATTGAAGCATCACAGTGTCATCTCCAGAAACGCCTTAAAGGCTCCCACCATTTACATATTAATAAGCCTGGAGATGTATGATTGTGTGCGTATAATTTGATAGATTTTATTCATCGTTTGCAAATCTGATTTTTAATTCTATAGAGATAAAAATATTGAATAATTTGAATCTTAAATTGTGGTTTGATTTTTATTTGTGGAAAGATTAGAACAATATGTGTTGAATCTCCATTTTAGCATTACGTGATGTCCTTATTTTTGATAGTTTGGAACACAGAACAATTATTTCACTTATTTTTGATAGTTTGGAACATAGAACAATTATTTCACGGTGAGTCTGTCTGTTTTCTGCAAGAGTCAGGGACTGGAACGTGGGTCTTTCTCGCCAGACACAGTTCTTCCTCGACAGGCCTGGGTTCTTACTCTGCTCAGCCGGCCTTCATTGATCACAAATCCGCCCGTGATTCCTCCCCCAAGGGGCCTGTCGGAGATGGGTTGGGGAAAGAGGTTGGGGATTGGGCCGTTGAGTGTTCAGGAGGGAAGGAGGGATCTGGCTCTGCGATTCAATTTTTTGGGGGTTTGGAGAGTGGGTTGGTGGGGTTGAGGTAGTCAATTTCTCGCGAGATCTCATCTTCCGTTTTCTGTCGGGCAATTTCTGGCAGTACATGTATCACTACTTTTGTTGCCCTGCTTGAAGGGTTCTATGGCAAAATATCTCTCACAACAAGTGTGTAAATTGTAATATGATCATAGTGAAGAATGAACCACATGATACATGTATTATGAGACTATACTCTTCTATTTTAATGTATTGAAGACCCGATTGTTGATATCAAAATGTGTTTCATTAACATGTTATTTGTACACTTGAACAACAACGCCATGGTGACAAGATGATGTAATGAGTTTCTGCACTCCGTCGTTCAAGTCAAAGATCTTGTGAATCAAAAGGATTTTATTTTACTTTTTAATCTGGACTAAAAGGAATATTAACTTGGATGAAAAATATTACATACCCCCTCGATTGTCAACGACTAGTTCATTGATTTATGCTAACACTGAAAATTTTAACGAGAATTTATCGCGCTGACTCCAGACTCACACTATAAGTTCTTATTAATGGTATGATAATATACTTGACGATATTGTTTTATGCTCTTTATTTGTCAAAATGCGGAGAATTTATAATGAGGAGAGATGTAGAATGTGTATTGGGAATGTAAAAATATTTAAAATTTATGGTTATAATTGAATAGTTATCAAATCATATGTCAAATCAGTGGTAGGTAAAATTATAATCAATTGATAAAATAAAGAGCATCAAACAAGCTCTAAATTTATGTTGCTATATGTCAACATATTAGGGTCCGTTTGTTTATATTTATAAACTCAATTTATAAAGAGAATTTATAAAAAGTAAAAATGAGTGGTGAAGATTTAATTAAAGTTTAAAATGTGCGGTGATTATTGAGTAGTTGTCAAATCAAGGATAGATGAATTTATAAATAAAAAAATAAATGATACCAAACAAACCAATTTTTTTTTTTTTTTAAACAACACTTTTGGAGCCGATGGATGCAGATAATGCTGTTTAGCTAATTAGAGAGCTGAAAAGGCAGAAACCATAGCACTTGAAGGACCGTTACCGGAGAGGATCACATCCCTTTGCCCAAAGTCTAAAGGCATTTGAAGTTAAAAGTGTTGAACGAGGTAGAAATTGAGTAACTCATAGCTTGGCTAAGTACGGTTTTAATTGTAATTGCGATTTGATTTCTTTAATTTAATGCAATGAATGGATTGGTTGTTCTTCCATGCATAGATCCACGTGGACTGAACATCTGCCACGTGTCATGTCCAGCCCGCCCACAGAGTCCCCAAACAGCCTCCAGGGCGACCTATTTGGCATTTCTGCAATTTACCGCTTCCGTAGGGGCAATTCGTAACATAGGAAAAATTCCAGTTCTTAACAGACTGAGAAAACAAAACTAACGACCCACTATTTGGTCTGAAAAACCTCCGAAACCAAAGATTCTCCGATGATTTGAAAAACCCCCCACAAACAAAGAAATCTCGTATAATGGACGCCGACGAGGTAAATCCCACAACCCCATTTTCTTTAAATCGCACCGCCTACGGCTAACCGTCTTCACGGTGGCGCGACTACTTTATTTTTAAAAAAAAAAAAAAGAAAAGAAATCATCCCACCAACTACCCGAGAGGCGCCCTTTACTGTTTCTGTACTTGTTCCTTTTACCTTTGTTCTATAGAAATGGGATTCTCTTCGTCTCTCTTTTTGTTGCTTTGTTTCCGTGACTTTACGCCGATTCTCGATGTTTATTTACAATTTATGTCCTCGTTTTGAAAAATTTCCCCTCAATCGTTTTTCATTTTTAACAACGGTGGAAGGTTTTAGTCTTATTGTTAGCATTACTTCATCTTTTAGTCTAATGGTGGTTATTTTCTTGAGTAAACGTATCTATTTCCTTATGTAGTTCATAACTTTCTTTTCTTTTTCTAAATATCCGTTACATTGGTCAATCACATATGTGCTTAATGCGCTTGCAAATTTTTTTCTTTGTTGAGAGGGGTTAACTTATTGGTTGTCTGAATTTTACCTAGTAGGAAAGGTGTGTGATGTATGATGCATAATTATTGGTCTTCTTTTTCTGGGTTCCAGAGATTAATGGCATTAAAGAAGGCGTATGCCGATATAATTTTGAACACAGCAAAGGAGGCGGCAACTAGAATTATGGTGTCTGAGAAAAAGGCACTGCATTGCCAGCATGAGCTGCAGGCAACGAAAGAGGACGCGTTGCGAATGTTATTGCACCTCAAACAACTGATGGATTCTAAGGTGAATCATCAATGTGTTTAAAATAATTGTTCCATCTGCTTTTTTCAACTTCGTTTAGCAAGTTGAGGGCATTTTTCCCGTCTTTGGAGTTCAATCTTCTGTTGTGCATAATTATGGGTTGAATGTCTATTATTATACATTAATTTATCTTAACTGAGGTGAAAAAACATTTCTTTATAAGGAAAGACATTTGAATTTAAGTAGCTATTGAACCTTCAAAAGGTTACGGATTCTGGAAACGAAATGCATGTTTTTCTAGACTGGGAAGAGTTCTGAAATTAACCAATTTACCTCGATTGCTTGAAATAATTGAAATTTGTCATATTTTCTTGTTTCCTTTGTCTTTAACGTAAACTTGGCTCAACGCAAACGTCTCTTTCCTTTTTCCCTCTTCTTCTTTCCTTTTTCTCTCTCCTTTTTTTTTTATTTTTTATTTTTTTGGTGGGTCATCCTATCAGATGATGAAACAATAGGACTTCCAGAAAATACTTTTATCTTGACCATTATTATTTAGTTAAAGCACCATATGGATTGTACTTACGCAGCTTAATTTTTAATGTTATTAGACATGGAAAACTTCTTAATGTTATTCCATTTTAGAGTTGACCAGTAGTTTAACTGTTTTTTATTTGGCACTTTCCTCAGTCACTCAGTGTTGCGTTAAATTGGTAATGCCTAAAGATTGGATGGTCTGAGATTCAGTTTTCTTGTTGAAGTCTGCTGTCTTGGATGATCATTCATCTATTATTACCACCTTCTTTTCTGCTTAAATGTTTGATGGAAGTAGCATGTCAATATATGTGCATTTCTTTCTTTCATGTTCCTGTGGGTGTGGAGTTACTGCTGAGATTTTCTGATATATATATATGTGTGTGTGTGTGTGTGTGTTATGTGTCCCTTTCTGTGTGATACTTACTTTACTATTAGGTTCACACGCTGGCCTGAATTTGTAGATAAAGGAAGCTGAGGCTACATCTTGGAATCAACGGAAGAAAATTGAAGAACTTGAAGCTCAACTACACGAAGCTGAGGATATTGTAAGAGATCTTAGAGAAGAGTTGAGAGAAGTGCAGGCTGAACTGGGGAGATTGAAGAATTATAGCATGAAGCACATGAATGAACCAGATAATGCTCGTGCAGGAGAGCTATCGGAGGAGAGTAGAGTCTATCATTATCAATCTAGCATATCCTTTACTCCAGGTCCACAACATGCATCTGCTGTAGTTTCTGATGTAAGAATTCCATTTCTAAACCAGAAAAGTGAAGCTCAAATATGCTGTGATAAAATTGTTTGCACGTGCAATTTATATACTGGGAATCCAGATTTACCTTCTATTATACTAAGAAGCAAAGAGCGTGGACTGTACAAAAATGGATTCACACAGCGAATTCGAGCGTGTGGAAGGAATTTGGTACAAAAAGAATCAACTCTGTCTGGAAAATCAAATAATGTGACAGAGGATACAGTCCAGAAAGAGAACAAAGAAAGTATAAATATCTGTACTTCACCTGCTGGAGTGGCTGCAGCCCCAAGTTCACTTGAGAAGGAACTATTGGCAGATATCAAGTTTAGCAGCTTCAAATCTTCCTTTCGTAAAAGGAAAAGAGCTATTAGACATCGAAAAAGTACAACATCCTCATGCAAGAACTATCCTGATTCTTTTCATGGATCTGATCAACTACCTGAACTTTGTCTAAGAACTGATCAAAATTCAGTCAAAGACAATGCTTCTTCTAGTGAGAATTCTCTCAAGATGGATCCAACATTATCCTCTGAAAGAAAACTGGATCTTACAGAACCGGATGATGCTCATAACAGAGCTTACATAGATGAAGGGTCAAGTGAAGATATCATCCTGACCAGACAGGAAACTGGCAGTGCAGAGAGTTTGGACTGCAAAATGGATAATGAAAAAGTTGATACACATTTGGCCAAATTAGAGTGCAAACCATCTGAGACAGTTGATGCATCATTGACCAAATCAGAGTGCAAACCATCTGATACAGTTAATGGGGTACCTGGGCAATCTACTGGGGAAAGAATTATTAAATACACATTTCAAAGGAAGCGGAAGAGACAGCCTTTGAGTGTCTCTGAGGTTAATGTTTCTCTGGCAACAGACACTTTGGAGAGGAAAACGGGGAATAAGCAAAATGGTCCTCAGGATCTGGAGCTGCAAAAGTATAGCTCGATAAAAGAGTCATCTAGAGACAGTCGACGGTTGGTTCAAGTTGCTCGTCAGGTTGGTGATATAACCATTTAATGCTTCAATACCTACTTCTCTCTGTGTTCATGGGTTTATGCTTTTGGACTGGGTGAGAAAATGTGCCTTCATAAGTATTCTGCACGTCTAGAATAATTGTTGCTTGATAAGTTATGATTTTATGCTTGCTTGTTGAGTTCTCTTACCTGTATATGTTCTATGCACCACGGAGTAAGCAGTCTCTCGCTCTGCTTGCTAATGACAAAAAATTATTAACATATAACAATATGCTAATTGCTATATCAAGATCATGTTTGGCATGACCGAGAAAGTGGTAAAAAGAGTTCTAAGACATGTTAGTTTCTCTCTCCTCTGGATAAAACATGTTACTTACTTCAAAAGTGTCTGTACTTCACTGTTTAAATAGCTAGTATTTGAGTCGTTCCTATTTTGAACCCTTAGAAAAGGTAATTTATTTTAAAACTTTTTTTTTTTTTTTACTTGCAAATAAACAAAGTGAATTTGTATGTGAAGTCTTTAACCTTAGCAAAAAAATCTCATAGTACATGTAATCTTGATTTATATGTATAATATTTTTCTATGCATAAGAGCATGCTCATACAACACGCGGAGCACACCGTGAAAAACTCTTGAAAGTTCCCATATAATCTGGTGTTAGTGATTCACTCTTTTGAACTCTGGGTTGGCAGATCAGTTTTCTTAACATCTTGCCAAAATTTGTTGGTAAATAAAGCAGTTTCTTCCTCCATTTTGATTATACAGTACGACATCATATTTTTACTTTGGTTTATCAATTTGATTCTCTAAACAGGAAGGTGAAACATTTTATTTATGGAGCAATGCATTATTCTGACCAATTGTGCACATTCTGTGAAAATCAAGCCGTGTTACAATTAGTTCTTCCCGTCTTATAAATGTAAACTAGAGTGATTCTATTTCATTGGTTTCTGCTGTGTTCCACTGGGATTTGGATGTCTGACTATGTCAAGTTTGGACTTTTACCAATGGATTTTCTTGATAATGTTCTAGAGGCCTGGAAAAGCATCTTCTTTGTTCCCAATTTACATTATCTGATGATTGAGAACATCTTCTGGTATAATAGGTCTATCAATGAATATTAATATATGAAATTTGTTGGAATTTGGATGCTATAGTTTCTTCTGTTTGTTGGCATTTAAAGAAAGAAACCATTCCTTATTTGCTGTTGTTGAGTATTATCAAGTTCCCTCCAGAATTTGAGTGGTTGCTGTGCATGCCACTTGTGGTTCCTAGACAAACAGCTACTTGTATAAATTTTCTCTCTCGATGATCCTGCTTATTTTTACCGCTTGTTCTCTAGGGCTACTTTTCACTACAAAATTTGTCAAACTCATACCCACCACACATCTTTATAAACAGCAATTTTTCTCATTTCCCTATAACCTCTATCTACTTTTTCACCACACGTTTCAAACAAAAATATCTTTTCACCTAAAAAGCTAAAAATTAAGCTACAAAGAACGAACCGTAATGTATAATAGGATATGATATAAATATTGTTGTCAGTTATTAAGACCTTTGGGTCAAACCTAAAAGTTAAATTTAGTTAAGGGCGGCCTAAACTTTTATATGTTAGTTATGTGTGAGATGTTTACTCGATGTCTAATATAAACGCTTTAACATGCAGTGCAAGATGGTGGCTCATTGGAGCAGACCTATCTTGGGATATGCGTGTTCATTTGATTATTACTGTATCAAAGTTCATTTAAGCTCAAACTAGCAATTTGATCCTTTTAAGACTTGTATGAGCAGCACGCAGATCAAATTGGTTTACTTCAACGAGCACATGGATCAAGATTGAAGGGATACACTGAGTAAATATCAAATATATAAGAGATCAGGTTTCTCCTCTTAATAAGATTAACCTTTTAAGATGAACTTCTCTCAAATCTTAATATCATTTTCTCTGGCCGCCACCTTATAAATTTTTAAATCTTCTTTCACTAATAAAGTTAAATTTCTCTTGGTTATAGACTGAAGTCAGGTCCCTACTATGATAAGAAATGCTTCTCTAATGATTGAGTTTTCCATTGAATAGTTCTCGCAAAAATTCTATTTTATGGAGTTTTGAAGCCTATGCTAAATTCTTCTTAATCTCTTTCAGTATAGCTAACTCATAATTTATAATGGTTGTCAGATAATGAAAATTCCTAGGATGGACCTAGATTAGCAGATTCTAAGATATGAAGGAGAACGTGCAAAGTCGGACTGTATTATTTACATGCTGTATCAGCACTTGCTTGGTGTTGTGTCTGTGCTATTACTGGTAGCTTTTTTCCATCGATCAAAAGAGAAGAGGGGAAAAACTTGTCCATTATCAAATTGTAGCATGTGTGGAAGCGTAGAGGCATTCGTCGTGGTTGAATCTCTGTGTTATGAAGTTTTACTTACCGTCGTTATGTTTTGGCAGCTCCTGTCTTTGTCTGAGAAGAAGTGGCAGTAAATGTGGCTTTTCGCATGATCACATACAAGAAAGAAACCCCGATACTGGGAAAAGGTGAATTGCAAATTCCTCAAGGAGCCTCGGGAAATTGGTGTTGCATCAGTGATTCTTCTCAGCAGCAAATTGGGCTTTTAGGACAGTTTGAGGTCTTGTCTGAAAAATGTCTTATGCTTTCTCCAGAATACGTCACGGTACTTAGTATCTCACCCCATCTCTCTTTTGCTGAGAACGTCAGTTTCTTCAAGGGTACGAGTTTGATTTGTACTTTATTAAGCGAATCCGAGTGTGGATGGCAACGGAACCTTTCTCAAGCTGCAATCCAGCTATATAATGTCTCATACTATGCCTATTTATGCTATGCATTTTTCTTCTTAGAAGTGCATGTTTAATGCACATTATTACATATAATTGAATATTGTGTCCGTTAACTCACACAAATTCATATCATCACGCGATTTTAAGATTTTAGAAATATCACTTGCATCCAATGAGGTAAATGAAATTAATTATAAAATTTATTTATTTCTTCATTTTCTAATACTAAAAATTTCCTTATGAGGTCGCCAAAAAAAAAAATTTAACAAATATGAAAATGTTCAAAAAACCTTTTAGAGGATTTGTAAATAAAATTTTTTGCACAATGTGTGTATTTTAAATTCATGTGAGGTATATTTATGTAGACTACAAGATATAAGAGATTTTGTAATAAAACCTCTAAAAATTTTTTTAAGAGCACAACAAAAAACTGTCAGAGCGCTTTGAGTTTACAAACTTCAAAGTTCAAAGGCCTAAATTATAAATTAGGAAAAAAGCCGGAAAAAAAAAGGGTGGGTACAACTGTCAACTGCACAGTTAAAAAATAAACGAGGAGTAAAGAAAATAGTTTCATTATTTAACTTACCAAATGTGGGTCCCCGTTTTCCTTTCACTTGGAAACTGCCTTTCAATGTTGTCTTTATTATCGGACTGAACATTTGAATTTGTAGAATTCAAAATTAATAAGTCATCATTCTCCACATTTGAACGTTGCATTCAGCATTACAGCTTCCAGAATTTGAAATAGGAATATCACGAGCTTATCAGAGAGAAAGCGACTCAACCTCCATCCCCGTCCACATCCCGCCCCACCAGAAGAAGGAAAGCGATAGATAAAGTAAAGAAAATATTTTGAGCCGAAGCAACTGAAGAGAAGAATCAGGAACTTGAAATCTTTTGTGCGTCGAAAAGGGCTTTTGACAAGATTCTGGTAGGACAGTGCTTCTAACTTTTCAGTTGTATTTTCCCTTCTCTTTTCTCTCTCTGTGTGTTCATATTGAGTTAATTGCTGGTTTGTTTATCTGTGGATGGGGTTTCTTTCTTTTGTGTTCTATTTCCTTTTCTTTCCACGTCTTAATTTGGAGATATTGTGGTGCGACTGTAGATTTGGAGGCGACTGGAGAGCCCCGAGGAGAGATGTTTACTGAGGGTCTTGATAAGAATGCCCTTAAATGGGCTACAGAGGTTAGTTTCACGAATTCACTTCATGCGTTGATTTATTCTGCTGCTTTTGCTAATATCTCCTTTTTTCCCTTTGTTTTCTGATTTTGAGTTGGATGTTTATGATTCAGTTGCAATAGACGAGTATGTCTTTTTCCTGAATGTTGCCTGTGACTCTGAGGCGGGCAAGTGGGGTTTCAAATATTCAAGATTCTGTGTTGAAATTCTTCAATCTTAGTTTCTGAAAATTTAAATTCCATACTGGGGTTTCTAATTTTTTTTCTTTTTTTTTTTTTTTAATTCACGTGATTGTGTTGTTTTTGAAACTCAGGTCACTTGAAACTCTTGCTTCTTCTATTCTTTCCTAACTTTTCAATTTTCATATATTCTATCAACTATTATTACAATGTTTTCTCTCTTGGTAGTGTGGGCAATGTTGCTGTTGTTTTATTTTTTATTTTTTATTTATTTATTTATTTTTTTTTTTGGTGGAACTTAGTGTGGGCAATGTTGGTTGTTTGAAACTCAAAGTTAAAAAAATAAAATAAAATAAAATAAAATAAAAAACTGACCTCTAATTTGAGGATTCTTATAGTGAATTAAGGATTTCCAATGTAGTGTAAAAAATTTATTCTTGTTATCCAATTCGTTGCTTGGCAAGGGTGGTGTTTGTTAATTGGTTTTCTTGATTTCTTACAATACAGGGTTCTGCCAATCATAACAAGGAACATCCTTATTTTCCCAATCAGAGACATAGAATAGATCCTATTTCTAGTATTGGGAACAGAGGCCGTGGTATTGGACTGCCTCTGCCATCCAAGTTTCAGAGTGGGCACTTGCCAGGAGTGACTTCACTCTCAGGAGTCATTCCTCGCGATTTTGACAGAAGTAGATCAGTTTCTGATAACGACATGACCACAGACTCAGAGGATGAAGTATATGCGGGAAGATATCCACTCGACTCATCACCACAAAATGATAGAATTCTCGGCAGCGCTTCTACTGCCCAAAGATACTACAGCGCCATTCAGAGACGAGCACCACAATATGCAAGTGATAGTATGTTTTCTGACGATGTTAGTTCATCCAGGGAAACTAGTAAAGGCTATGGCCAAATGGAGGAGAAATTGATGAGGGGAGCCAAAGGACATCCAATTGTAAATGATACTTACTCAGAGGATGCATCTTCCTGTTCTGATGGAAGCTCGGAATTTTCTACCACACAAACCAGGAGTGCTCATGAAGCTTCCTTGCGGAGAAGGGCTTACGTGTCAGAGGGTTATGTATCTAGCATTCCTTGCAGAGTGGATGTAGACTATGCTACTGAACAGGTAAATTTTTCTTTCCCCTCCTTTTTTGTCTAGTTATTGTTCATCATTTTCTTTAGATCGGAAGAGCACACGTGTAGAAAGTTCATTCGTTAAAAGGTATCATATGGATTGTTATTGAAAAAACAATTAATGAGAAATGCAAAGGTGTGGCTTTTTATATACAGGTTCATCAAATATAACTTTTAGTCTTGTAAATTACTATTTTCCATTTTCTGTTATTATCCTGGGTCTTTGCTGGACAGTTCTTCGTTTCTTAATGCATGGATTTCTCGTTTAACTAGACAGTTACATTGGCCATTTAATTCTTACTTTTACTCATGTTTTATCGTCTCAGTAACCATCTTTACGCATTTTCCTTGTATGAATTGTATCAAGAGTTTTAGCTTATCTCTCCAGAAGTATTATGCTGGGAAACAAACAATTTCTGCATCTAGACAAGTCATCTTTTAAGAGTTCCAGGTCTTTTTCTTTTTTTTTTTTTTTTTTTTAAGTACGCAACTGAAACCATAAATTTCTAATGTCGAGAGAGCCTGCAACCAACAAAAATGAATTAACTAATCAAAATGAGAGAGACAGTAAATGGATTAATATTCTCTAGTAACCTCTTGTTTAGGAAAAATGGAATAATCCAAGGTCACTATAATACTGAAATTGAAGGTTCTGGACTTGAATTTCAGCACCTCTTTTCACGTTCAACTTCTTAGGTCAACTTATGTTCCCATGTAAGATGGCAGTTTACATATATTTCTTCTCATGTTTGCTATCAGAGGCTTTAGTTATTTTTTCCAGTCATCACTTTTCAGATATGTAACTGAAAATTGATTTATTCCTCTGCCCTGATCTAGATTTAAATTCTACATGGCATTTCTTTTGCAAGGTCAATTTCAGTCGTTGGGATGAGTGACAGTGATTTGCAGTATTTTTCTTACGATCTCTAAATAATGTAACTAACTGGGATGCTTTTGAAGGCATAGGATAACCTATGTTTTTCAGTCCTATGCAGATGCCTTTCGAGGCATAGGATTATCTGTGTTTTTCAGTCCTAATGTCTATGATAGTTCCCTACTACAATAATATCTAATTGCATGAAGATCGTTGGGAATTTGCAGAATGGAAAGCCTAATGGTGATGATATTCCCAGTGCACCCCCATTATGTGCTTCTGCTGAGGAAATTGAACAGGATAGAGAGCATATTGCTGCCTGTGGAAGTCATCACACACGGTCTTCGTCAGATTCACATGCTTTTCCAGCTAAAACACACACTTCGGAGATGATGTCTCCCGATACTAAACAGGATAATGTAGTGAAAAATACGTCTAATGTTCCTGTGAGGTTTGTATTATATCTCACAATATACTTCTGAAGAAAACTTGTGCAATTTTGTCATAATAGGCATTTGAAATCTTTTAGATATGTTCTAGGAAATATACATTACTCTATTTAGTATCAGTGCATTAACTATTCTGTTATGACAGAAATGCTGTCGGGGTAGAAAGCTCTGTGCCATTGAGTGCTCCTAAGCGACGTCCCACTTTTCATGCAAGGTCTTTTTACTGCATATAAATTTCAACTGAATATTAACACTTGGAGTTGATAATGTGCTAAATTTTCTAGTTGGTTTCAGCCCACTAGGTTCATGGCATGCAGTGATTTCATACGATGCATGTGTTCGGCTTTGTCTTCATGCTTGGGCCAAGGGATGTATGGAAGCTCCCATGTTTTTGGAGAATGAGTGTGCTTTGTTGCGGGATGCATTTGGGTAGGTTTTATTGTTACTGTTGCTTGATTATTCTAAAATGTGTAAATCTTGAAGTTTTCTGTTTTTATTTTCTTTTAATATGGAATCAAAATGTTTCTAAGCACTATTAAGCTAACTACTAATTAAGTAATTATTGATGATGCTTCTTCGTTCCATCTGATTTCTGTTTCCTGTATCTGCACCTAAAGTTTGCAGCAAGTGCTATTGCGATCCGAGGAGGAGATGTTGGCAAAACGCTCCTCTGAACTTCCCACAGAAGGGGCTGCCCCTAAACCCAAGAAAATGGTTGGAAAAATGAAAGTGCAAGGTAATATTTGCTAAGAATACTCAAGTCTCACACGATAGTGAATAAAGAAATAGTCTTGAAATTATTGCCTCTGTACAGTTAAGAGGGTAAAAATGGGGCTGGAACCACCTGAAGGCTGCAGTTGTTATGTTATTAAAGCTCCAAAAGTGAAAATGGATGACGTCCAGCATCACTTACTCAATATATGGTCAAAATTCTCATCTGGTTGGCGAGCAGTTCAAAGAATTAATTTTGCTCCTCGTGCGCCTGTGAATGGCTCTTTTTCACACCAAAGCTTGACATATATGAGAACAAGCACTGAATACCTAAAGCAAGTCTCTGGCCTTCTGAAAGTTGGTGTTACTTCAACTCTGCGCAGCCGCTCATCATCTTATGAGGTTTTGCAGGGTATATGAATTTTCTCTGTTTTCTAGTTAAAATATACATCCTGTGTTCCTGCTGTTATGTGATTTAGAAACTAAGGGCGTTTTCTGCTTGTTCTGGTCAAGTGGTATTTAGTTTTCAGTTTTCCAAAATACTAAAAACATGCTTACTTTCATATCTTTAAGACTGTTTTTTGAAGAATAAGGAAAAATTTAGTAAAGAAAATTCAAAACAAGAAAAAAAAAAGAAAAAAGAAAATTGGAAACATTGAAAACATCGAAAAAAAAATCAATCTTCTACTCTCAAAACAAAGAACTGTAAATGTATTCCATACTAAACCCAGCTGATTGCTTGTTCTATGGTAAATTTTGTGTCCTACATGATTAGATACTGTTTGTGAGATGCATGCTATAAAATGAATCTGGATATGCAATTGATTGATTGCTATCATGATATGGACATGTTTGAGTTCATTTAATTGATTGTATTACCACTATCTTCTCACTTGTGTAGCTTTTTATGTGATCAGAAACACATTCATTTTTACTACGCCTTAAAAGCTCTGCTGACGAAGATGGTATCAAAATGCATCTAGCATCTGGTGAATCCCATATGTTGTATGTTTTCTTCTCATTTCTTCTTCATATGGTATCTGTTTTTGTGTACATTTGGCATTGCTTTGAAGACAGGAAAAAGGAAAAAGAAAAAAAATTTACGGCTCACATTAAATTCACTGTGGGCACCATGGTTTTTTCCACCACCAGAACTTCAGCCACTTAAAAATCAACTTTTCAATTTACAGCTTTCCAGATAGCTTGGGAGATGATCTCATCGTTGAAGTTTTGGATTCAAAGGGCGCTCATTTTGGGCGAGTAATTGTTCAAGTGGCTGCTATTGCTGATGATCCAGTGATGTTACCTAATTCTTCCTCTTTTGTTTTTTAACATATAACATTGGTGGAGTTGAATTCTATACAATATAAAGACTTACATCAATTATTTCTGCAGAGTGAAAAACAACGCTGGTGGCCTATTTATCGTGAGCCTGAGCATGAATGTGTTGGCAAACTACAACTGCATATAAACTATGCAGCAAGTCTAGATGACAATAGTCATCTGAAGGTGCTGTTGATCCATCTTTTTTCCTTCAGTATTTCTTTTTTTTATGTTTGGTTAAAGTCCAATACATCGGAGTCATTCAAGTAGACGGAAGCATTTAAAAAATTGAGACTGTTTAGTGGGACGCTTCTGATTTGTGTTTGCATTAAACGCTTTATAAGATGGTATTCTACCAATTCTTGCTCCTTGTTCCTACTGTCCAATTCAGAGAAAAAAGTAGATCAAAAGAAATAAACGAAGAAAGGTAAACAAGTAAAATGAGGATGAGTATAAAGGGAGAAAGATAAATATGTTAGATTGTTCTTTGAGGTTTGAGGGTGTTATATGATAATATGTAGGCCTGATCATCACAGTCTTGGCTGAAATCTGCATCCAACAAGTAATAGCATGATTGTCTCTAACTTTCTATGACTGGATAATAAGACTTTGATATGTCTATTTTTTTAATCTTGCACATTGAAGGCATCTCTGAGAATTGAATCAGACTTGATACAGATAATTATTTATCTTGGTTTGATATTTTATGAGTATCTAACTTTCTTACTGTCATTTCTTTGCTTAAAGATTCTTGCTCTATTCTTTTTCCCTATTCCATTAACCTAATTTTATGTATTCTAGACTATCCTCTCTTTATAAGTTGAACTAACTATTTCCTTCTCATGCATCTTTTTCTTGGACCTACTTCTTGTTTTGAGTTGCCTCTCTTTTGAGAAATTTTAGATACCCCATTTAGAGAATGTGGCGGTAATTGATGGTCTCGAATTTGACATTTGACATTTTGTGTTCTTTTAATAGTGCGGCTCCATTGCAGAAACTGTGGCATATGATCTGGTTTTGGAGGTTGCAATGAAGATTCAGGATTTCCACCAAAAAAATTTGGTCCTGCATGGCCCATGGGAGTGGTTACTTGCTGAGTTTGCTACATATTATGGGGTTTCTCATGCATACACCAAATTAAGGTAAATCAATGTCTAAGGCATATCATTTTGTTCCTATGCCAGAATAATTAAATAGTGCCATATGTCATCTTTGTTATCCTTTCTATCCAAACAATATCATCTGAATATGTGATTGTTACATGATCATGTTCATTATTTCTTGAACTGTTCCAGGTACCTTTCTTATGTGATGGATGCGGCGACACCAACAGCTTACTGTCTCACATTGGTCTACGATTTATTGTTACCTGTAGTGATGAAGGGCCAGAATAAGAGTGCTCTGAGTCATCAAGAGGTAAGTTCAGTAACGTATTTTGAGTCATTTAAATGGCTTCATGATAGGTGTGTAAATGACATTCCATGCTTTCATTTCTTTTGTATGCTAAATGTCTAATTCTTAAACTAAATCATGTTCTGTTTCAGAAACGAATTTTGAAGGATATTGAAGATCAAATTGAACCAATATTTGCTCTTGTTTTTGAAAACTATAAGTCCTTGGATGAGTCGTCACCATCAGGGATTTTGGAAGTTTTCAAGCCTGCTACTGGAGCTGCAGCCTCGGTGCTCGAGCCTGCTGTAAAACTATATTCGCTTCTCCATGATATATTATCTCCTGAGGCACAGACGAAATTATATGGATACTTCCAGGTGCATGAAATTGACGTATTAATGGAACCAATCTTCATTAATCTCCATAATTTTTTCATTTATTGATATTTTCCTTCACAGGCTGCTGCAAAGAAAAGAGCACGAAAACACTTGAGCGAGACAGATGAATATGTTGGTAGCAGTAGCGAGAGCATGTTGATGGATGCTGTTATTGTTTCCACTGCCTATCAGAAAATGAAATCTAATTGTCTGAATATCCAAAATGAAATTTTCACAGATATAGAGATTCACAACCAGAATATACTTCCCAGGTATGTTTTATTGTAATAGTTTTTAGTATTTGTACTTTCACATTCAATTAAATTCAACAATTGTATATTTGCACATTATATTCTCCATTTTATGAGTGCAATTTAGAGTTTCAGCAAAAAGAATGAAACTCAGGGTAGTACAAGTTGTATCATGTCAACCGCTAGTAAAGTCAGAAAGTCTTAATTCGTTATAGGTGGTAATGATGTTTACTTCTTAGCCTATTGGATGTGTCAAACTGAATGGTTATGCATACATTATATAATTTGCTCGCATCAACACATTAATCCATAATCTTAAAATATTTAGGTGATGTGGAAGTAACAATTGTGGGCAGTTAATTCCCTTTTTTTTATTTGGTAGGTACTTTGTCCAACTGTGGTTGTACATTCTTAAATATCGATATGCACGCTTCATGTAGCTTGTACTGTTCTTCTTTACACTTAATTAAAAGCTTTTGAGAAAATATTGGACTATGTGATTGGATCAATCCTAGTTGTCAGGGTGCCAAGCAGTTGACCATGATAACTACTTCATTTAGAATCAGGTTCTTGAAGGAGTAGAAATTCCTTTCTTCTTCTGGGGAGGGATCAAAATCTGTCCTAGAGTAATAATTGTTCTGTTGATGTTAAGATGCGGAATCTGAGACTTAATTTATGTGCCAATTTTTTCTTTTCTATTAGTGAGATTTTTCTTCTGACAGCAAACAGCACAAATGTTCTTTTAAGGGTCTTTCATTGATCAGTGGTCAAGAATATCACTTTCGTAAGTCTACAGCTTGAATAAACGCTCTATTGTATCAGGAATGTGTGTATCCACACCATAAGAGAAGTTCAATGCTCTCTATTGTAATACTATCTCTGATAGATAAGCTATATTTTGTTGCATGTCTTCCTTATCCAATTATAAATTTGTGAAAATACTCATGAATATTTTACTCAGTCTGTAAAGTGTAACATACTAGAAATGCCCCCTTTTTTCTCTTTGCAGTTTCATAGACCTGCCAAACCTCTCCTCAGCTGTTTACAGTGCTGAGCTTTGCAATAGGTTACGTGCATTCCTTGTTGCATGCCCACCGCCAGGTCCTGCATCATATGTAACCGAACTTCTTGTTGCCACTGCAGACTTTCAGAAGGAACTTGCCAGCTGGAATATTAAGTATATCTATTCTCATAATTATTCTTTGTTGGAGATTCTATCATACATTTACTAGTGTATATTACTGAAACCCCTTCGTCTCAGGCCAGTCAAAGGAGGAGTAGACGCAAAAGAGTTGTTCCATTTGTATATTATCCTCTGGATACAGGATAAGCGCCTTTCTCTACTCGAAATTTGCAAACTGGACAAGGTAGATTATCTAGCATGCATGCTGTCTAGCATTTTGCAGTCTGTTCCTCACTTCCTTGACATATTCTTGCACGCGCATATGCTTTATAACTTATATATTATCAGCTTTCTTCATATTGCCTACATATATCGTCAACTAAGAATAGTCTCTGAAGCTATGCCAAAGTTTCCTTATAAGTGAACATGATTCTTAAATAGTGTAATTGACTTGCAGGTTAAATGGTCTGGAGTGACAACAAATCATCGAACAACCCCCTTTATTGATGACATGTATGATCGCCTCAATCGAACCTTGGACGACTATGATGTCATCATATGTCGCTGGCCGGAGTACACATCTGTCTTGGAAAGTGTATGCATCTCCTAGTCACTTGTCCTAGAATACCTTTATTTATATATTATTATTTTTCAATCAAATTTTAGGTGACATAATTTCTCACCTGTATTCACATTTGGTTTATATTGTTCATTTGTTCATTTGCTTTTGCTGAAAATACTACCAGCTTTATATCCCATATTTGCCGATTATTTTTCCCTTGGGATTACGGTTAAATTCCAGTAAACTTTGAAAATATGAGGAAAGTGAGCTACAACCTTATTACATATGATACCATATGGAAAATTCTTCTGCTAATAACTACTTATCAGTCAATTAGCTTCTCTGTTTAACACACAAGCACAATAGAGGCACTTGCATTCAGCTGTTGATCTATTATTTATTTTATGTGAAATAGGCCATTGCTGATATTGAGAAGGCAATCTTGGACACCCTAGAAAAGCAATATGCAGATGTCTTAACACCATTGAAGGAAAAATCGATGGCTAGAAAATCTGCTTTAAAATATGTCCAAGAGTTCGCTAAAAGATCCACATGCCCATATGTAGTGCCTTGTGAGGTATGAGCACATGTTTGAAATTATTATTATTATTTTTTTTTTTTTAAATAATTGCATTGCATATTCAATTTTTTGACTAAAAGTTTTTCCCTTTCTTCAGCTTGGAATCCTTTTGAATTCTATGAAGAGAATGATAGATGTTCTTTGTCCAAAAATTGAGCATAAACTGAAGTCATGGGGTTCCTGCATCCCCGATAGGAGTCATGCTCCACCTGGAGATCGTCTAAGTGAAATTACCGTGATGCTGAGATCAAAGTTCCGGAATTATTTGCAGGCAGTTGTTGAAAAACTTGTAGAAAATGTGAGTACCATCTAACCTGGATTATCTAATATTGTTTATGGAAGAAACATTCGTTCATTTAATCATCACCACAGGAAGCTATCTTTTAGTTCTGCATATATACTATAGTTTATTATTTATGCATTTGAAGAGATGGAAAAGCTTCTTCTGTGACCAAAGCATAATTTATCACCTAATAGAATGATGTTTGAAGTCAACGAATTAAAAATGACCATTTTTCTTTGATACTAGAAGTACAATGCTAACTGTACAAATCCATTAAGCTTGAAATAATTCTGTTCTTGGTGTTACACTTCCAAAGAAGAAATTTGAACTTAAATCTCTGTGGAGTTTTCTTCCACCTCTCGTTGAGTTTTAAATATTTGTTGAATTTTTTCACCTTTGCCACAGACAAGATTACAAGGAAGCACCAAACTGAAGAAACTATTGCTGGACTCTAAGAAAGCTGTGGCTGAATCTGATTTTCGAGGCAGAATGCAACCTTTGAGGGAACTGCTTATAAGTACAATCAGTCATCTTCATACTGTTTTAGAGCCTCATGTATTTATAGCAACTTGCCGAGGCTACTGGGACAGGATGGGAAAGGTAAGTTATCTAGCCTTTCTTAGCTTGTCTCACTCCTAAATACAGTTTTACGTAAAACTCCATGCTCCGCTGTAGGATGTTCAAACTTTTTTGGAGGAAAGGAAAGAAAACAAAGCATGGTACAATGGTTCAAGATTTGCTGTGTGTGTAAGTACCAATATCATTATCTCCAAGTTCTGTTGTTGGACTCAATGTTTCTTCTTTGTGATCAAATTATTTACTACATTAATGGCATGTTTAGCATGGTAGCATAGACAAAACACAAAGAGAGAAAGAAGACAGCACCAAATCTCTACAATTTTAAAAGAGAAGAATGGGGGTTACTGTTCATAATGCGTCATACTGATGTCATGCTATGTTGTGTGGTATTTTATTTTCCCTTGTACTTTCTGATGAATGGTTTCCCCTTTCAAAGAAAAAGAGAAAAAAATGAGGAGTTTCCAGCTGTAACCCATAGAAAAGCCCCCCCGGGGGGGGGGGGGAATTCTTCCCAAGTGTAAGACTGTAACCAAAAGAAAAGCATACGCCTCTTTCATAGGTCTCTTCCTAAATATCGAGTTCTAGCAGTACAAGAAAGAAGAAAAAGAAGCTGGAAAATATTCATAGCATGACCTCTAACGTGGTTTAGTAATGCATTATGCATAATGCCCTAAACATTTGAGTTGACTTTCAGATTTTGGACGATACATTTGCATCACAGATGCAACAGTTACTCGGAAACTCAATTGAAGAGAAAGACCTCGAGCCACCTCAGTCTATTATTGAAGTGCGTTCAATACTTTGCAAGGATGCCCCGATTATCAAGGACAAGAGATTTTACCATTAGTTCTGATCATCTGGTTTCTAGCTTCGAAATATCTAACATTTTAACAAGGACAACGAAAGCAATGCAGCTAGCTATTTCCCATGTAGGCTTCTACAGGACAGGATGCCACCTTTATCGGTCCCCATCTGACTCAATAGAAGGGCCTGGAAAATAATGGTGCTTTGGTCGATAAAGCTGATATTTCACTTGCTTTGGAGGAGATCATAATTCAAGCCCGCTAAAACACGATTTAACAAATTGTTAAGCAGGCAGCTCTGCGGCCCCACATTCTCCTACTCCAGGGATCTTACATGAATATGCATGTGATTAATCTCAAACATTTCTCCGACTCCAGGGGATCTTACTCTTATACACAAACATAATCTCAATGTATTATCCAAGATATGTATGAATCTGCTACTGAAACAGATTCATCTGAAAACATCATAGCTCTTGTATTTCTGTTTTGCCAAATCTTTAGATTCCAATATTGTTCATAGATCCTCCTTGTATACGGTAAAGGGTTAGAAATTGATTGATTGATCACAATCTTTGGTAGAAAGAAGAAAGTATCTAATGACTTAAACATTTACCTTGTATATATCAAAGCCATTATGTAATTAACTGTAGATTCCGAGCGTGACAGTAATGTGGAAGTAGAGAGAGAGGCCTGTTCTGATACACATTTTCAAGAGGCAAATGCAAGGAACCAAAATGAATATAATGAAGAGAGAACATACAACATTTGTATAATATAGAACATCAAGCAGATTTGCTCTACCAGTTGGCTTGGCTGTCCATGCCAAGCCCAACCGCATCCTGTTCTGATACACATTTTCAAGAGGCAAATGCAAGGAACCAAAATGAATATAATGAAGAGAGAACATACAACATTTGTATAATATAGAACATCATTTGTATAATATAGAACATCAAGCAGATTTGCTCTACCAGTTGGCTGGCTGTCCATGCCAAGCCCAACCGCATCCAGTATGCTTCCCACTGTGGGCGTCTATACCACTGTTGATGCATCAGTTAAAATGCATAGAAACTAATGCAAACACAAGGAAAC
>CAVNYN010287590.1:0-12253 GCA_963692815.1 Nyctanthes arbor-tristis | reverse complement strand
TGAATATAATGAAGAGAGAACATACAACATTTGTATAATATAGAACATCAAGCAGATTTGCTCTACCAGTTGGCTGGCTGTCCATGCCAAGCCCAACCACATCCTGTTCTGATACACATTTTCAAGAGGCAAATGCAAGGAACCAAAATGAATATAATGAAGAGAGAACATACAACATTTGTATAATATAGAACATCAAGCAGATTTGCTCTACCAGTTGGCTGGCTGTCCATGCCAAGCCCAACCACATCCTGTTCTGATACACATTTTCAAGAGGCAAATGCAAGGAACCAAAATGAATATAATGAAGAGAGAACATACAACATTTGTATAATATAGAACATCAAGCAGATTTGCTCTACCAGTTGGCTGGCTGTCCATGCCAAGCCCAACCACATCCTGTTCTGATACACATTTTCAAGAGGCAAATGCAAGGAACCAAAATGAATATAATGAAGAGAGAACATACAACATTTGTATAATATAGAACATCAAGCAGATTTGCTCTACCAGTTGGCTGGCTGTCCATGCCAAGCCCAACCACATCCTGTTCTGATACACATTTTCAAGAGGCAAATGCAAGGAACCAAAATGAATATAATGAAGAGAGAACATACAACATTTGTATAATATAGAACATCAAGCAGATTTGCTCTACCAGTTGGCTGGCTGTCCATGCCAAGCCCAACCACATCCTGTTCTGATACACATTTTCAAGAGGCAAATGCAAGGAACCAAAATGAATATAATGAAGAGAGAACATACAACATTTGTATAATATAGAACATCAAGCAGATTTGCTCTACCAGTTGGCTGGCTGTCCATGCCAAGCCCAACCGCATCCAGTATGCTTCCCACTGTGGGCGTCTATACCACTGTTGATGCATCAGTTAAAATGCATAGAAACTAATGCAAACACAAGGAAACTATATGCACATCCAACTATTTGGTGGGGAATCAATAAAAAGGATATTTACAATAAAGCCTACAAGATCTCAAACAGCAAGTCAAGCGTACGACCCAGGATTCAAATGACACATGGGCAAAAGATTCATTACATGTGATAGCCCAAAGAAATTATTTGGGGTTAGTGAGGCCTAAGTTGAAGAAAATCAGAAGTGCAACAATGACAAGGCTAAAACCACCTACCAAGTTCTTAGGCAACATGTCTTGGATTAGCATAACAGAATGACACAAGGCTTCAGGGAGCTCTGTAAATAAAAAATGATGCTATAAACCTTCAGGAATCTGAGTCGACAACTCCACCAGCAATTAAACAGTAATTCAGATATAAGGCTCTATTAAATAGTTGGTGTGCAGAAACATAAAAAACTGAACTGTCAAGCAACAATAACTCCAAATGCAGTGCACCATTGTCAAGAGTATAAATGGATGTACTTCACTATTCCAGTCAAAATGGTCCAAAAGCGATCCATTCACATACTTAACTTTCCATGATATCAGTATTATATCAAGAGAAACCAAAAGAAATGGTATATAGTAAAATCAAAAGAAGAAACATAGAGCATTCATAATAACCGGCTTTTTGTATCCCTTCTCTAAACTCAGTGAAAACTAGATGAATAACAATGACAATTGATTCCTGCTTCATGCAAACATCCACAATGAACAACTTGAAACATCTGATTCTCTTGCTCATAATTAAAAATTCCAATCTTCTGCATCTTTATTTAAAAAAATCTCTAAATATAGATGTCATGTCTTGCTGTACCAAACCTCCACAAAATACGCGCAGAAGTATAACATCCTTAAATATCATATTTTAAAAAAAGGGAAAGAAAGAATGAAAGATAAGCTCAGCAAATTTTCCATCCTCTACAAGGATAAACAAGGAACATAAAACAAAAGAAACAGATTAAAACAACCATCCAGAAGAGAATGTTAAAAAGAAACAGCAGATCTTTCAAGAAATTCCGTCACGTAACTTCATCTCAAGTGAACCTGAATTAATAGATAGAGTCATATTTTACCAAATTTAGTCTATTCAATTTCTATACCATGTAATATATTCACATAACAAGTTTTCTACATCAGCACACATAAGATACAAACATATGAACCAAAATCATTAGAGAACTAGAATGATTGCTCTTTGCTTCAAAACCTCCCTTATATACCAAGATATAAGACTTATATCCAGTGTCAAAGAGCAAGAACATATGCAAGACACACTGAGAAAAAGCTGGACCCAACATACTCGTTTAAGATAATCGGAACTCTTCCTAAGACCGTGTGATCATGCTACAAGAACGAGCCAACCGAAATGCCAAGCTGCATCCATCCTTTGTTGTCTCTCCATCAAGAGTATCAGAATCATACTCCTTCCTGCAACCTGGGCAGCGCCCATCCTCCTCAAGAATCCTCTTGTGACAGAAAAGGCAAAGCCGGAAGCCACATGAACAGGGGAGAAAACTTGAGTCTGTAAAATCAAAATCCTCATAGCATATTGGACACGACGTGGGGATGGGCCCAACATGGTGACGGCCCCAAACAGACCCTACGCCACCAAAATGTCTCCCTGAATTCATTGGGAAACTATACTGCTTTGACAAGTTGGGGAGGCTCTGAGGACGACAAGCATCATCAGGCAGCCATGCCTGAGAATTTACCAGAACCCTTTCAGCAACTACTCCCTGTGTCTCTGGATTTGCCTTCAAATTTTGAAGGCTAAAAACTGTCTGATCTGTTATCTTCATTCCAGAATCTGATTGGGAAACACTTTCACTTTTCTCTGAAGGTGATGAACCCAAACCTGAGTCTGGGTCTTGTTTTTGCTGCTTGTCATCGGAGGCAGCCAAGGCATCAGCCACAGCCTCCCAATCATCCAAGCAGTCATCATCATCAACCCCTTCATCTTCCTCGCTCATACTTCCAGAACAACATCCATTACTACTGCCACTATTGCTTCGACAGCTACTGCTGCTGCTGCTGCTGCCAGTAAAATTGGCTCCGGAATCGCTGCTTCCCAAGAGAGCTAAGACACTACTCGTGCAGCTACCGGGGCTGTTAGATGGAGACGTATCAGAATCACTGTAATGATGCAGTTGGGACCCATCTCCACAGTTCTCCTCCACACCTCCAGGCTTAATCTCCAGTTCCTCTATGCCTCGGATGCTCTTGTTCTCCATGTGAATTGATGATCCTTCATGTATCCGTCCACAGTTAGATTCCTCCTTGTTGCCTTTATTCTTCACTGTAAAATTAAATATCCCAATCACCAAAACTGTCATGATCTTGTACATATCATATCACAATTATAGAGACTTAGACGCTCTTCCGATCTGCTACTTGTACCGCATGTAAATAAAAAATAATTAAATCATAAAACCCCAAACAACAAAGATGCATTAAGATTACACCTATGAAGTGCACAGGTCTAAGAAATGACAGATCTCTCACTAACCTTGAGAAAGCCACTGCTCCCGACGAGCAAGATCGGAAGAGTGCACTGCTTCAATTTGGCCAACCGATTTGGCTAAAATTAAATTAAAAATTAAGACCAAAATAAACAAAATCAAATATATTATACTATCAGCAAATTCCAAACAATAAAATAAAATAAAATAAGAATAACCGAAACACCCTTAAGTTAATGAAGAAGCAATCTAGATAATTGATAGAAGGAAAACTCAACTGCAATCAAAAGCATAATGAATCAATACCCAATAACAAAAATTCTAGTTCAACCACATTCAAGATTATGAGGGGAAAATTAGAACTTGAAAATTTTAAAGGTGAAAATTTTTAAATTCCGAAATATCTGTAAGAAGTGCACAATAACAAATAACTGTGCTTAATAAGCTCGGATTAATCAAACAAAAGAGTATCAAGAAATTATAACACTACCTTCTTTTTCTTGGCGAAATCCTTGGGGTTAGAGGAGACCATGGGAATGGAAGCGTTGGCAATCGAATCGGAAATCATGACTGCGTCGAGTTGAACACAAATTGAAAAACCCTAAATTGATGGAAGAGATATTTAGAGAGAGAAAGCGATAGATAGATAGATACACGGGGAGAGTGCGAGTGGATAACGGAAGCTCCTCTGCTTTGTTTGCTCGAACCCTTTCTGTTTCTCTTTCGACTACACAAAAAGTGTGATCATCACTCCTGGAGAAATCATATATAGAGGCACTGTGACGCTTTTGCCCTTGCATTTACATTATTTTCCAACAGGTATACAGGTAGATGGTGTAAATAGTTGATCTTTGAAGGGTATAACGTCGGCCGTACACCAGGAAAATCTTTAGCGACGGAAGATTTTAGATGACGAAGGACAATTTGAAAATAGAAAATTTCACTAGTAATCCCCAACCTATAGAGGCAGTTGCAAATTTGAGTCTTCCACGCAATGTATTTTTCATTCTGAGTCCTACAATACTACCATTCATTTTAATGAAAATTCTTCACTCTTTAGAAATTTTCCATTTTCCAGTACATATTCTTTCAGATATTGACAAGTTGTTACACATTACTTTTTACTAATAATAGTATTTTTTTTTTTTGAAGGAAACTAATAATAATAATATTATTATGTGGTTTTCTTTAAATATATATTATTATTATGTGGTGATATTTACATTTAATGATTTGCTCTAAATTTTTAACGCTGTCGAAGACAATTGATTGACGATAATTAACATTAATACGTGAATTACTAATAATGTTTGATTCGTCTAATTCTCAGTCCTTAATCCACCCCAACTTCACCTTTGTATACCTAGAATTCTCCTCCACCCTCTTGTCTAACCACACCTTGTTCCCCACCTCACCTATCAAACCAAAAGTGTGAAGGGAATAAGTTTTCGATAAAATAGACTTATTATACATATTTAAAGACAATTATTATACATTTACTATGCAATGTCATATTTCTTTTGAGATGACTTTGTGCTCACTTTGAGATGAAAAATCACACACTCCATTCAACTATTCATTGATAATTTGTTACCACCAATCTAAGATCAAATATCCGTTGTACATACACCACCTAGTGGTAGTATAGTATTCAGAGTTACATTACAACAAAACAAAAATAGAGGTTCAACTGTGCAAATTTCTGCGGAGAATTTAAAAAGACAACCCGAAACCCATCCACAGAGAGAGGAGATCAATGGCTGCTATCGCTGCTACCGCTGGTATGGGTATATCCTGTCCGCGACAATCGAGAGGGATGAGGTCATTATCTTCTTCTCTTTCTTCCGCGGCTAGAATTGGTTCCGGCAAAGAGAACTTCAACCGGAATTGCAGTCGAGTTCAATTTCTAGGAGGGGAATTCCGTCGAGATAGTTCTGTAGCCTGTTGTTGTTTGGGAGTTTCAATTCCATCTGCCTCGATCCCGACGAGTTCCGCGCATGAAATTCCTTCAGTTCTACCTGTAATTTCACACTTTCCATCGTCATTTATAGAAAATCTGGCGCTGATGGATTTGGATCCGGCTACAGCGAAACTGGCAATTGGGTTTTTGGGTCCATTTCTCTCTGCATTTGGGTTTCTGTTCATCTTGAGAATAGTCATGTCGTGGTACCCAAAACTGCCAGTTGATAGATTCCCGTATGTGATTGCGTATGCACCGACAGAGCCATTTCTGGTTCAAACTCGGAAGGTGATTCCTCCTCTCGGCGGAGTTGATGTTACTCCGGTAGTCTGGTTTGGATTAATCAGTTTCCTTAACGAAATTCTTGTTGGCCCTCAGGGATTGCTTGTTCTTTTATCTCAACAGGTTTAGTCTCTGTAACTTGTAATGCCGAGTAAACATATAATTTTTAATGAATTTCGTTACAGTAAAATTCAAAATCTTCTACTTTTGAATTACTTTTCGTTGGATCAGTGAATTCTAGGGCAAGCAACATAACCTTCAACCTTCATTTGGTCCTTCAATTCAATCCTACAAGGACCAAATTTTTCATTTCTATGAAGTTCCCTATGTATAACATTGACACCATAGAATTACCTCAGACTACAAAAATATGAGCATGGGTCTAATTGGTAGTGATTCTAAACAAGCTCAATTTGATTATTGGGTCAACAAAATTACTCGATAAACAGATTTCATTTGTGCTACCTGAAGTTAAGTAGAATTACTTTGGTGAAAATGAGCATCAAAAGAATGAGTTAAATTTTCAATACTCACCAAATTTTATATCACGTCTTTAAATACTCACTGAACTTCAAAATGTCGTGTTTTACCCTCTCAACTTAGAAAACACCGTCTGCTACTCATTCACCATAGATCCATTAGAACCCTTCTGATTTGGCAAACAGATTTCTTATGTGGAGGATAACTGCTGTTAATTTTGACAACAACTCAAAATAATCTGCCAACTAATCTTCTTTCCTTAATAAACAAAAGAAAGTAACACGTGAATCGTTTCTCAGCCCATGACTACTCCAATCTGTCCTCAACTGCCATCCACCCACCACTGCGCCGGAATCTGCAGTTGGCCGTGGCGAAGGATGACTATTTATTACCGAGACGAATTTAGTGTAGTTAGCCCGAAATCAATTTTTTCCCCAAATTTCGAATACCATAATTTCACCTTTCTTGCTAATCATTGACATAGATAACCCGACACGAATCTGCTTTCATCACCAGAGTGCGATTCCAGTTAGATAAAGTAATTACAAGATCAGTTTAATCGGTAAAGGTCATTAGTCACTGACATTTTCCACTCTAGAATTCAGCAGCAGGTTTGGTTAACGTTAATTTCTTATCAAATTGTCAACCTACTATAGCTAGTATTATTTGCTTATTACTTTCTTTGCTATGTTTTTGCTTGTTAGTTCAGACTCTAGATAATTGGTGGGATTATCATGTATTCATCACGTTTAACTTAAGCCTCAACTTAATTCTGGTCGCAGATTTTATTAGGACTTGCAAATGTTTTTAGGCATGTAATATATTCGTCTCTTAATTATTTTATATATTACATCCTCTGGGGACTGAAATATTTGCTCATATTCTCGGAATTTGTTTAAGTAGATCGGAAGAGCGTCGTGCCAAATTATTCCAGTGACTTGTTTTATCCTCCACTCAATCTATGCACAAACTGACAATGAAGAGCTTGAATTTGAATATAGGAGTGAACATTTGGTAAGGATATTCCTCTCGTTTTTTATTCTTTTGTTTTTATTCAGTCATTTGTCTCTGTGGATCTTGTTGGTAGCCTACAGTCTCGAATTTGGCCAATTCGCAGAATTTATTGGATTTTTGGCAACATAGCAACATGATGTTTTAGATCTGAAAATATATTCAACTTCTATCGAACTACTTTATTATCATGTATCAAGCAAATGTTGAAATGGTAATGTTTGCAGACCTTGGAACCTGTCTGTTCTTACAAGAGGGAGGTCTAATGTCGTCACAAATGATGAGGAGTGATTCCTCCTTGTAAACCAGTGGGGTAACCAACTCTGGAATATTAGGTTTCTTTGGCAAGTTGTGAATAATCCATTCTCTAAATTTTTGCATTGCAGCATGTGTCAAAAATCTATATTAGAATTGTTTATTTAGATTTCATGTTTTCGTATGATCATGTTTCCATGATGGCAGACCTTTTTGACATCTTATTTGCATGTCTTTTGGTTCTTCGTTTGCAGTGGGTCTTCAATTAGTCTGCTGAATCGACGATTAGTTAGAGAATATCATGTCAAAGAGATATAGGTGATGGACGAGCTGTGCAGAATTCGTACAGATGGGTGTGCAAGTCCTAGAGATGCAAGAGCTTGAGCATGAGAATACATGCTCCAGAGTTGTCGAATCCTTATCTAGAAGTTTTGGCTCTACTGCATAGAGAAATAAACATTAGGAAATTATTTTGTAATTTCATGCCGCTTTTGATTTTGAATCTGAGTCGCTTCTACATATGTAAACAGTCATTGTTGTGACATTGCTACATCTTTTCGATTGATAATGAAATAAGTCAGGTCTTTTCATGTTGAAGTTAAAATCTTTCCTATTTTTAGATTACCATTACTCTATTGCAAATAAGGAGAACAAATAAAACAAGTTTGCCAGAAGTTAGTCATATTTCCCTGCAAGCCAGAGTACATATTGCCAAAGAAACCATCTGTTAACAAAATTCTATTCACTAAATGAAAATCATTCTTCAGCTATCAATTCTAAAAACAATTAGGGCCAATTATGTTTATATTTTTTAAATTCATTTTAAGTTTTGTCTTTCAAGAGTAATTATTAAATAAAAGAAGGATTTCATTTCCCTTGTTTTGAGCATTTTCAAAATTTTAAACTGAAAAACTCAAAAGGACAAAATAACGTTTCCTTTGTTTTGAGCTTTTCAATTTAAAATTTTGAAAATACTCAAAACAAGAGAAATAAAATCTTTCGTTTACTTAATATTTACTTTTGAAAGACAATTCTCAAAATGAATTCAAAAAATATAAACAGAACAGGCCCTTAGACTGTAATTTTCCATGCTCTATATTACACAACCAAGTACTAATACTTAAGCAATCACATGGTGAAATTAGTCTAGCAGTTGGTTTTCAATGTCTCTGTCCCCCGTCATCACCCCACAACATGCATGTTGCCATTCTGGACTAGGCATGGTCTGGAATAGTGATCTGTCATCTTGAATGGCTTCGTACCTCTGGTTGAAGCAAGCCTTATATATTAGGAAACAAAATCACTACCGATATAAGATAATAGTTCATCCTGGTTTTGCGTTATAAAGATGATGATAACCTCATTTCCAGTGCTAATTGCCATCTCCCTTTCACTTTCCACCGATTCAACCCAGTGCGTTAAACCAGTCCTGCATAAATAAAAGCAACGCTTGAAGCAAATAAGCAAACATGTCAATTAATATACAGACAAACATAACATAAAATTGATCACATCCTTTGGTGTCAGGTCTCAAGCGCAAAATGAAATCCAGAGGCAGAATTCTATTGAGGCTTTGAGCTAAACATGACAATTCTTATTATCTAGGGTCTTAATTGACAAGCAAAAACAAAGCAAAGTAAATAATACTAGCTGTAGTAGGTTGACAATTTGAAAAGAAATAAACGCTAACGAAAACCTGATGATGATTATGGAGTAAAATGTCGGTGCCGGATGCCCGTTATCGATTAAACTGATCTTGTAATTTCTTTAACCAATTGGAATTGTACTCTCGTAACGAAAATAGCTTCCAGTGTCAATATTTTGAAAGTTATCTGTGTCAAAAATGAGCAAGGAAGGCAAGATTAGGATTTCTGAAATTTGGAGAAAAGACTGATTTTGGGCTAAAATGTACCAAACTCGTTTGGATAATCTGTTGCTGACATTCGCCACAGGCCATTGCGGATTCCAGCCAGCTGGGCAGAAGGCGGTTGAGGACGGATGGAAGCACTGCCTGGCTGAAAATTACTCTGATTATTATTTCCTTACTATTTTTATTTGGGCAATAAATTAGTTGGTAGATAAGTTCTTTAAATTGGCAAAACTAACGGCAGTTTTCCACCACATAAGAAATCCGTTTGCCACATTAGAAATTCCGTTTAAGGGATCTAACGGTTTGCCAGTGAATGAGTAACATAAGACATTTTCTAAAGTTTGGTGGGTAAACTACAATAGTTTAAAGTTCAATAAGTATTCGACAACGTGTTATAAAGTACAGTGAGTAATGAAACATTTAACTCTCAAAAGTACTCATTTTTAAAAAAGATTTGGCCTTTCGGTAAGTGGTGTAGCAATCCCAAAGTTAAATAGAATTAGTTTGGTGAAGAATTGAATCAAAACAATTCCTTTTTAAATGATTTGGCCTTTCAATAAGCGGTAGAGCAATTTCGGAATGGCAATATGTAATCATAGTTAAATTCAATTCAATATTCAGTCAAGCACAATTTGAAGATAAATTGGCGATTGGTTTGCCCTTTTTATTTAGTGAAGATCGGCTATAAAATTAGAATGGAAGAAGATTATATGTGAATTTTAAACAGTGAAAATGGATTTTTTTACTGAATGCAAATAGACAAATATCAATTTTTCTGCCAACATCTTTTGTAGTTGGTGATGACTAACTTGTAACTGCTTAGAAAGTTCGGGGATGAATTATTTTATTATCTTTCCACTTTAAGTACCAAAGCTGAGGGGTCAATAATGGAAAATGTACAGCCCGCTGGGAAATTTTCCGAAATCCGCCGTTTACGTTCTCAAAGCCCCTGTAAAACCCGCCGTTCCCCGCCCCACGGTCGCCGCTCCGACGCCGTCTTCAGACCCTATTACAATCGGCAATTTAATCCTTAAAACTGACGATCCAGAAACCTTAACCCGAACCCTCCACGTTTCCACTCAATGGACTCCAGAAATAGTCCACAACGTTCTCAAACGCCTCTGGAACCACGGCCCCAAAGCCCTCCAATTCTTCAACATCCTAGACAATCACCCCTTTTACGCGCACTCCGCCACCGCTTTCGACCACGCCATTGACATCGCTGCTCGTCTGCGAGAGTACAAGACCTTATGGGCTCTGGTGGCGCGTATGAGGTGCCGCAAGCTTGGTCCGTCGCCTAAAACTTTTGCGATTATCGCCGAAAGGTATGTCTCCTCCGGAAAGGCTGATAAGGCTGTTAAAGTGTTTTTATCGATGCATGAACACGGCTGTCAACAAAATTTGAATTCATTCAATGCATTTCTTGATGTTCTGTGTAAATCAAAGCGAGCTGAGATGGCTTATAAGTTTTTCAAGATTTTTCGAGGTAGGTTTAGAGCTGACACAATCAGTTATAATATAATTGCAAATGGATTTTGCTTGAAAAAGCAAACGCCAAGGGCATTGGAAGTTTTAAAGGACATGGTAGAGAGAGGTCTGGAGCCAACCTTATTTACGTATAACATAATGCTTAAAGGGTATTTTAGAGCGGGGCAAATAAAGGAAGCATGGGACTTTTTCTTGCAAATGAAGAGGAGAAAGATTGAGATTGACGTCGTGACATATACTACGGTCGTTCATGGGTTTGGTGCCCTTGGTGAGGTTGATAAGGCTCGAAAAGTGTTTGATGAGATGATTGGGGCTGGAGTTCTCCCCTCAGTGGCTACTTACAATGCCTTGATTCAAGTTTTGTGTAAGAAAGACAGTGTGGAAAAAGCCATCAAGGTGTTTGAAGAGATGCTGAGGAAGGGCTACGTGCCAAATGTGACTACGTATAATGTGCTTATTAGAGGATTATGTCATGGAGGGGATATGGATCGGGCTGTTGAATTTATGGATAAAATGAAAGATGAGAACTGTGAGCCAGTTGTTCAGACATATAATGTAGTCATTAAGTACTATTGTGATGATGGAGAAATTGAGAAGGCTTTGGAGGTGTTTGAGAGGATGACTGGTGGGAAATGTTTGCCTAACTTGGATACGTACAATATCTTGATCAGTGCTATGTTTGTGAGGAAACAATCAGACGACTTGTTGGTTGCAGGGAAGTTGTTGATAGAAATGATTGACAGAGGATTCTTGCCTCGGAAATTTACCTTCAACCGGGTTCTAAATGGACTACTGCTAACTGGTAATCAAGGTTTTGCAAAAGAGATTTTGAGAATGCAAAGTAAATGTGGCCATTTTCCTCGTCATTTTAGGTTATGAAGCCTCATGGAAACTGTTGCTGGAAGCCTAAGAAATATAGCTGTCTACATCACTGTGATCTGTAATCCTTGTAATGTCAGTGTGTTACACATTGATGGTGTTCATACCAACTTTGGGAGTTTTGAGGATCACATATGAAGTTTTAAATGGAATGGCGTTTCCAATGAAGTTAAGTTCTTCAAGGACCCGGCCGTATAGACTTGACCTAAGAATTCTGTGAATATGCTGAGTAGAGATCAAAGAGGTCAGAATTTGGCTGTAAGTTGTTGATGTTAGAAATATCATGCACAGTTTTTTTTTGTTTTTTTTTTCCTGCTTGTTACTGAGTTGCATTAATGTGCTTCAATCTAGAAGGCTTCCATTGGCTTCCACTGGACAACATTGCAGTCGATCAATAAATATAAAAATATAACATGGACCTGCAACATCAAAGGAATTGAAGTCAATTACCTTAATCACTATATTGTCTAATAGTTTGCCAGAGGTAAGTCAATTACCCAGTGATTCTAAGATTGTCCCTGGGTACAAGATATATCGAGGGGAACTCGCGTACAGTGTCTAAACCAATTGCTTTCCTCTGGCGCATAATATGTGGAGCTTTTCCATTTTTCTGATACACATTTCAATCTTAGAATTGTACCATTAATAATC
>CAVNYN010287589.1:0-24427 GCA_963692815.1 Nyctanthes arbor-tristis | reverse complement strand
ACGCGATTTGGTTGGTGGAATCCAAAGACTTATTAAAAACAAACTAAATCCGGATATTTATAATCCACTATAAATAGGGGAAATGGGAGAATTCTTCAATCCCACCTCTTGGCCTCCTCGCCCATACTTCCATATCTTGGCTCATTTGTCTCATTTATTGATAAGTCTTAAGCCTTTCATATATATAAAAAAATAGAAAATTCGTCCATAATAATTGAAGATAAGAAAACGACCTTTAAAACCTATAAAACATTTGGTTTAGTATTTAGAAATGACCATTTATCATATATATGTAAGGAGTATCATTTGAAATATCACTTTAATCAAGGGACATGAAGGTTGTAAGGGCATTTGTTAACAACTCAAGGAATCTTTAGAAAAAATTAAGTTAAAGAGGTAAATAACTATCACTTTGATTCCCTTTTAACATTGATAATATTTTAAAATGTTAAGCATGTATTTGATTAACGCAACGAACATGGATTCTGATGCACTGAAACGAAAATATTGAGGTATTACATTTTGAATCACTAGTTGCTCTACTCATTCTGTATATGTTATGCTCTGCTCTGCTGCCACACTAGGAGCCATCTAATGATTCCGAGATGGACAACAATTAGTATAGTATCTGCTCTTATCTGTATTGATCTGTTTAGAATTTCAGTAGGGGTCAACTGAGATTCAAATGTGGATTCACTTAATTGTGCATGGCCATGATTGAATTGGTATGAATTGTACGCACACCACGGGTAGTAGTTTAACTAGTGATATGGCCCATTTGTGCATTGAAAAGCGTTGTGCATTGAATGATTTTCTTAAAAATAAATCTTACAAATAAAAGGTGAATCAAAGGATTTTATTACTCACTGAGTACTTCGTACTCACTTCCCCCTTCACTTCAATTTTTGTAGATGATTGAAGTTATGACATTTTAAAAGCAAGGTAAGGCAGAAGTTGGATCATGCTCGTGAACGAGAGTAGAGTTCTGTATGTAGTATAAACCTATGTTTGAAGTTACTATGGATTTAATACTTTTATACCCACCTCAATAATATGTATGTTTTTACACCTTATAACCTATAAAACAATATGAAGATATAATCTCTATATTGATCTGAATTCTACTTTTCATTGTAAAAGTTTCCTAATAATTTGGCGTATCTTGGTAATCAATAAAATATATCTATTTCTTGTGTTTTTTTATATATTTTATTGAAAAACCTGGCTTTAATGTTTTCTTAAAAGTTTAACAATTTATTAACTTATATAATTAACTTTATATGTTAAATTCTATAAGATAAAATCAATTGGATTGTTTTGTACGTTCCGTTTCCGTTGCTCGAATTGAAGCTTCCACTATGATACTTGTAAATTAATATAAGATATTTGAAAATATTGAAAAATTATCGGGGGCGTGACAATATATATATGCTTCTTTTATTTTATTTTGTTTATTTTGTAATAATAATCAATTAGTGTTATCCATTAGTTACATTTTGTTATTATTTTATTTTATAATAATGTACAAAAATTTATATATTTTTAATTTTGTATATAATATGTTATTTGTTATCCATTAAATACTGTTTGATTGGAAGCATGAAAAATACATGGAAAGAAAATGAACCCTAGGTAATTAAATTTCATAGCGTTGATTTTTTATGGGAAATATCAATTACACGTGTTTGATTGAGTGATGCTTTCTCACGATTATAATCTAGTAAGACGGTTTATCACTCATAATTCAATGAATAATTTTGAGGTCAGCAACTATTAAATAATGTACTTAATAGTAAAAGCTTATACTAAAAAAATAAATTACAAGAAATTTAGTGGGTAATTTGTGCATGAATATGAAGATAAAAGGGTTATTTTCACTGTAGGTCTCCAACCTTTTGATTTTATATCAATTTTGTCCTCATTTTTTTTGCCTACTAAGTCCTAAATCTTTCATTTATTATCTCATTACGTCCTTAACGTTACTTTTTATCCCCCAAGCGTTCAATTTTCACTATTAACTCATATCAAAATAACAATTATACCTTTGATATTTTACTTTCCATATATGTCTCCAACTCTTCAATTTCTATATAATTTTGTCATCATTATTTTTTGAGCCCTTAGAAACCTAGTATTTTATTTTTTATCATGTTATATCTCCATTAATACTTTTCATACTAACATTTTAATTCTTACTTTTAATATCTATTAAAAATTTTTGTTATATCGTTAATTATTTAAATAAAAATAACAAACAATATAAAATAAGAAATTCACATATTCTAACACACTCAAATACAACTCAATGATAACAGTCAGGAATAATGATAACAGAAAAACTCGATTTATAATGGTCTTGATGGATATCAAATCTGTGTTGAAAGAAATTGTCGATCTAAGTATAAACGTGGCAAATTGGATCTGATTTCTTGATTATCACAGATCATGTGATGAATACAGATTGGGTAAATTTGCCCAAAATTGATTTTTTTATTTATAAAAAAAACATACCCTAATATTTTAATTCTAATTTAATTTCTTTTTTTTTATTTCACCTTAATTTGCCTTTATTTGTTATCCTTCTCAGTCCAATATGATTCACTAATTGTGAATTTATAAAACATAAGAATTAGTGTATTAGCATTTGGTTTCATTTTTGTAAATTGAAAATAATTTTTTTGTAGATCCACGTTGATCTATGTCTGCTACGTGATATGTGATCATATTTTGTTGCATTGACTTTCAGATCAGAAACTTTTTTTATGAGGATTAGGTATTCATCAAGTTTAGTGTAGATTGAGTTTTTTTTATTATCACTATATGCTAGGATATGTAGAGTTTTTATTTTATATTGCTCTTTATTTTTTATTTTTATTTAAATAATTAAATGTTTAATGGTAATTTTAATTAAAATTAACATTAGTAATTGAAAGGTTGAGGACGGAAATGTTATATACCTAGTAACATTTTTCATAATAATATTTTAATTCTTACTGTTAATATCTATTAAAATTTTTATATATTATTAATTATTTAAATAAAACAAAAGAACAATATAAAATAAAAAATTCACACACTCTAACTCGCTCTAGCACAACTGAATGAAAATTTTAGTAGATATTAAGAATAAGAATTAAAATGTTAATATGATAAGTATTAATAGAGATATAACACGACTAAAAATAAAAAATTGGGCTTTTATGCCCTTAAAAAATAATAGGAAAAATTATATAAAAATTGAAAGGTTGAAGACCTATAGTGAAAATAAAGAATCAAGGGTATAATAGTTATTTTATTAGGGGTTAATGGCGAAAATTGAAAGGCTAGGAACGTGATGTAATGTTGGGGAAGTAATACGATAATAATTGAAAGGTTGGGGACTTAGTAGGTCTAAAAAAAGAATGTGGATAAAATTGATACAAAATTGAAAGATTGAGACCTAGAATGAAAATAACCCAAAGATGAAACAGAGTTATAAACTTTAATAACGATCCATAATTATAAAATTTAAAATGATTATAAGATCTTATATTCGTTAACATTGACAAGAAATACCATATTACATAAAATCCCAAAAAGAGAAGAAGGAAAAAAAGAAATTATGGCAATCAAACACACTTAAGTGTTTGCTATATCTATTCTATTAGTTTTTATGTTATCTTTAAAGATTTAATATTTTTTCTAAGTTTTAATAATTGACTGACAAATTTCTAGTCTTGCTTACTGGGACTTTTTTCTCATTTCGATTAAGTGTTTACTCGTGAGATTGAGAGCATAATAATAAAATAAAATTAAATCAGTTTCAAAATTTTTACTTTAATTTAATACGATAAACCACACGTCGTAAAACCTATAAGTATATGTTTAGTACGTAACTTAAGTTATTATTTGCTTTTTTATGAGAACCTATATATTGGTAAAAATCAATAGTAATAATATTTGATGAAGATGATTTAGAACAAAAATAAAAATATTATTTTAATTCTTTTTAAAATAGAAAGTGGTTAAAAATTAATATTAGGGGTAAATCGTATAAAATAATATTGCTTTCTTTGAGTCTTTTGTAATTAAAGAATGTGTACTTTAAAAATTTTTTAGATTTGATTTAGTGAATACTAATTTATTTGGAGAATGTATGGCATTGTATGAGAAAATGCGACAGATCGGAAGAGCGTCGTGTCAAAAATATGTGGTGGAGAATAGATGTAAAAACGAATTCATTCTAATAAATGAATATTATTCACAACCGAAATGTGTTCTTATATATATATATATATTTCTTGTGCTGATCCTTATTGAATAAGAATGCATGTGCAGGGTAATTCTAGAATTATATAAATTTCATATACTCTTTTTTCTATGGTTTCTTGGGTTTCATGCTAAACAAAAATTAATTTTGCATTAAAAAATTCCTCATTCTCATTTTCATTATTTAAGAGTATTGTTCTAAGAATGACTATTTTATTAGTTTTGTATTAAATGAAAATATTATATTCAATTTAATTATGTTTATGTATATTGGTAACATATATATATCAGAAAGTAATACGCAATGAAATTGTAATTATTTAATTTTTTAAATTACCACGCATATTTTTTTAAGTATTCTATTCCGTGTAAACACGAGCATACAACTATTTTTAGTAATAGATGATAGAAAATTACAATCAGATACCCATGACCAATCTAAATTATGGTATCATTCCCTTGTTTTTGCATTAATATCGGACACTTGGATTGAGGTTGAATCGTATGAACTGACTAAATTCTACCCCAACACACAACTTTTTATTTGTTCGTTTATAAACTTAGCTAACGTTCATATGCTGCAATCAATTTTTACTTCCGTTAGCATTTTGCAATCCCTCGATGATTACTATAGATTTCATAGATTTTAATAGAATTCCACTGAATCATGTAGATTCTAAGGAATTTTATGCCACTCATTTTAGTGACTTTAAATAGACCTTTTTTGTGAAATTTGGTGAATTAAAAGATTCCCAATATGTAATTAATTAATAAATTTTAAAAATTTCTTGGTATCATGTTTGTTCTTCTTCCTTTTTTTGTTGTTATTGTTATTACTATTTCTTTTGATCAAATGAAATTTTTTATTATAGTCATACAATCTATAGATAAATTTTAGTACCCAAAAAAGATCTAACAGAAAAAATTATATATTCTTCATTTACTTTTTGTCCACATAATCATTTATAAAATCATTGAAGAATGAAGAATTTACTACTATCGTGTTAATTTAATTGTGAAATTATTTTGAACTTATTAATAATATCATATTATAATCATATCTCATTTCGTTTATGAAGATTTCTTTTGTATAGAATGATAAGATTTTCAAAAATAAAAAGCAATAAGGAAAAACAATAATCTCTTCTCATCCATTACAATTAATTTGCAAAGATTGATATGATTTTTCAAAAATAAAAAAGCAGAGGAAAAATGAAAAAAATTTAGGGTGATAAGAAAAAAAAAGTGTTTCCTCAATTTATAATTATCAAGGGATTTTGGATATAGGTTATAGCATATGTGTTACCGCGACAATATATTATTTCAGATAATATATTATTTCAGATATTGGCCATTGTTTTATACAAGTTGAGTGTGATATAATAATATTCTAAAAATTAGAGTGACAAGAAAAAAAATATTTCCTAAATTTATAATTAACATTTTCCTGGATTATTTAGGTTTTAAAAAAAAATTCAAGAAATCTATGAGAATTCAAGGGTGGGAGGTCGGATTTTGGAGAGAGAGAGTGTTGGATGTGTATTTCTAAAGTTAAAATCTATAAAAATCCATAGAATCTCATCATTTAATGAACTCTAACAGAATCCATGAGAAATTGAAATTGAGGATGCTAGATATTTCTAAACTAAAATGAATTCTAAATTGAGGACACGTAGAATTGTATGTAATTTTAAAATTCATTAAATTCCATATTGGGAACACCCCTAAATAAAATGGCGCAAGACGTAGCCTGAAAATCTCCATCTAAGCTTTGACTTGTGAAGAACTATGCATAAAGAATGAAGCATGTCGAACATTGTAAAGTCAAGAAATTTGGTAGATTGAATTCTTAGCAACAAGAAGCGTTAGTCTATAACGGTCTTGAAGTATTGAAACTCTTGGTAGGGTCTTCAACTAGACAATGTTCACTATCTTTGACTCTTGAGACTTTATGTGAAATAGATATGTAAAAATCTTTTGATGTCGAGAGAGTTTTGAAGTCCCTAAAGACTAAATGCATTAGAAAAATTTTAAAGGAACATGAAAATAGGACATTGTTAAGTGACATTCTTATGTGATATATTTGTATTGAATGAAGAAAAAATAGATATGTAATCATCACCTAATGAATATGTGTCACATGAGAATGTCACCTAATAATGTCATATTTTCATGTCTCCATAGAATTGCTCAATGCATTCTGCTACAAGTGATACCCCATATCAACATTTGCTTGTTGTTGTGGATCGAACTGTGTTATGGTGGGTGGTTGAAGTAAAATAAAAATCTTACCTTATCTTTATTCCAATTTCAAATCAATTAACATTAAAATTTCAAAATTTTCTGTTTCTATCCATTTTCAGCACACAATTGCTAGATTTAATATGAGAGACTTCCGCAAATAATTGGTAACTTCATTGGAATATCCAAATTTAATCAACACAAAAAAGGAAATAACTGCAAAAATCCACAGTTTCCACAAGTAAATTCAGAAAGAAAAATTAAACCGATTTATATACATCTTGAAAGATTTCCTTGCAATGGAACTACTGATTTTCCCCCTTTCCCCAGTTCGCAACGAACTAAAGAAAACAAACTCAACTAGTTACCGGGGCGATTTGATGCGGTTTCACTGGCAGCGAAGCCGGCAGCCTCGCGGTGAAATTTCTCAAAGGCGCCTGATCATCATCAAAAGCATATCCATCTTCGAAATTCAGCGCATAACTCAGTGGATCATACCTAAATTCCCCCGACGAATATCTCTTGTGCTTAGTCCCACCGAAACCAAGCATCGAGTGGCACTTCACTTTGACGTCTGACAGAGACCGAGCAAGCGGATGCGTTCCCTTGGTTTTGATCCAAATCACCGTAAGCTTGTCGTTCAAAGCAAAACCCGGTGCCGGCGGCGGGGAACTCAGGGGGCGGTGAAGGCAGAAGCAGCGGAGGGATTGTTTGAGTTTGGTCTTGAGAGAAGGAGAGTAGATTGAATCGCCATCCATTGTTGGAGTGTGAAGAAGTGAGTGTGTGAGTGATAATAACCGAATGTTGAATATATAGAGTCGCGTCGCAGATGGAGAAATGGGGAGGGAAAGGACACTGCGGGCTGCTGGCGGGCATGAGGGGGTAGTAGGGTATATGGGAGAGAGTTTTGGGCGTCCATTTCTCGGTTTGTTCTGATCCGCGGAGAATTTTGGGGGAAAGCCGCTGTTTTAAAAGAATCTCTTTTTTAACGGTAGTAGTTCCTACATTTACATTTTTACTCAATGTATGGTATTATTGTAATTCTTGACGATGGAATTTTTAGGGAAATAAAAATTAGACAATAACTTATTTATAATTTAATTTAACATCTCCAATGTGTTAGTAAAAGATGACTAAATTTAATAAGCTACCTATAATGTTAAAATAATCAAAAATCTATTTTATTCTTTATGTGACAAATTAAATTTAACAATTCTGTTATAAAAAAAAGAATTTTTTTTTAACACCTCCATTGTAGGTGCTTTAAACAAAAGATCCAATAGGCCGAGTCATTTTGTGGCAATTGAGATGCATAATGTGAATTCTAGATATTTTTAAGTGTTGCGAGTAGGAGAAAAATCTAGTACTCCAAGAGCACATAAGTCAACCAATAAGCCATATGTAAGATTTAGGACATCATTTTTACAAGAAGTCAGGACCTTGAGCTCACATATGAGTTCTTTATGAGAAATGCTATTTGTACACATAATGTGTACAATTTTTGTACACACGCCTCTGAATTTAGTTACACCTTTTAAAAATTGTGATTTCAAAGAAGATAGGATAAATGACATTTAAGTAAATATAAAAAAGTGTGTACAAAAATTATACACTTTGTATATAAAAATATCGTTTCTCAATTCTTTATTGGCTTTTAAACAACGGTGTGGCTAGGGGCTATGGTGGGTCTAGACCCCCAAGTTTTATTTTATTTTTTTACTTTGTAAAAAAAATTATATATAAATGAAAATTTAATCTTGTATACTATACATTCCACCCTTCAAATTGCACTTGCTCCGCCACTAATCCCAAAGCTTGGAATATAGTATTCTGGGGATACATAGGGAGATTATTTTGGAAGGCGAGAGAAGATAGTGGGAAAATATTAGAAGAAACAAAGAATATTAGAGGGGGACACACAATTCTTTCTATAATTATAGTTGTAATAATTTTCTAATGCTCATAAGAGTGTCATTTTGACACTCATTGTGTTAAAAAATTTTTGTAAAATAGTAACGCAAGATGTGAATGCATTTGAGTAATGTTAAAGTGTTAGATGTATGGCATAAACCAATACTGGTTTCTTCCTAGTAGCGCGTTTTTGCACGTTATCATTTCCTTGAAAATAAGATGTGTGATTTTTGGAGGGATGTAATAATATCTATACCACAATGAGTTTCTAGCAATTTCAAATTGCATGCATACAGACACCCAGTTGTTGGAAATGAAGGTATTATTTTGATAGTACCAGAAATTTTTCAACCTAGACCCTTACTTTTGAAGTGTTTACATTCTAACAGGCCGAACTCGGCTCCAATTATCGTGCCATCCTGTGTATGTGGCAATGACATGGAAAAAAAAGTTGTGAGGCCCACCTAAACTTGTAAATTAAAATCAAGAAAAAGGTTGAACCAGCCATTCCTCCATCCCCCTCGCTTTTGAAGTCACTACCAGAAGAAACCCACTTCGGCTCCCCTCCCCCTCGGCTGAAATCAAAGACTCGACCTCCCTCCGCCGGCGCTGGAGTTGACGCCGGCACCCTAAACCCACAAAGACACCCTCCCGTTCGTTGGCCTCCGGAGAACCCCTGCCTATCAAACCGGTCACGACCACAAGCTGCTTCCATTGGTCGTAAAAGCATCCATCACCGGACGTTAGGAGAGGGCTGGAAAAAGGTAACCCCTTTACTAGTTCAATCGTAACCCCTTTACTTGGAAGAATTAGAAAACGTTTTCTTACGTTTCATTTTGCACAATTAATTAGTTTATTACAGTAAAAAAAAATTATTCTTGTCTTTTATTTTATTTATTAATGGACTGGAATGTACCAGAAATCCATTGCTGGACCTCAAGATTTTCCTTCAGGATATATAATTGCCATTGCATTTCTATAGGAGCAGTCCCCCAATTTTCGCCATGCAAACAGTCCCCCAATTTTCCTTCATTTTTGCCTCTAATAAATGGCAACATATTTGATGGCTTTGGGGGGAAAAAAAATAGAGAGATTAAGTAGATTTTGTAGTAAAGTTTTGTTAATGGCTTATCACTGGACAAGTTTAGAATATATTTTTGCTCTAATAAATTTCTGTTAATAGCTTATCCCTGGACAAATTAGATGCTCACTTGAAGTTAAATGTGTGATTCGATGTCGTAAAGAATGCTTGATGTTCTTATGAATGGAAGGCAAAGTAATCATTATCCTAATGATTGATGTTCTTATGAATGCTTGATGAATGCTTGAATGGGAGGCAAACTAATCACTATCCTAATGCTTGATGTTTTTATGAATGCTTGATGTTCTCATGAATGCTCGATGAATGCTTGAATGGGAGGCAAACTAATCACAGAAAATTAAAAGAATGCTTGATGTTCTTATGAATGGGAGGCAAACTAATCACTATCCTAATTCAGGAGCTTTCAACAACTTGTGGGAACAATTATATTCCTAGAATTTGATATCATGATTATTAATCTTATTCCACGCATATGCAGGATCCAACATTTCCAGGGAAACAGAACCCATCTCTAAACACTAAGAACATCTCAGCTGTCACCGCCAAGGCATGTAAACTGTTATTTATATTATTTATACATTTACTTTGCAAATGAATTTTGCACCCATGCTTAAGTTATAATACATCTTTATGTCGTGTTTACATAGATCTAGCCTAGTCGATGAATCGTACAGGCCTGAGTTTGCATTTGAGCATCATTATACACAAGATAGCCCGACCTACATAAGTGGCAGCATGAACTATGAGCACGCTGGTCACACTGGGAATGAGTTCCTGGATTAGGTGATATAATGCTGTTTTTATGCTTTGTTGGGAATTTTAGTGCACAAGTGATGTGGCATGTGGATAAAGAAAAATTCTAGGGGGGCATGAAAAGGGGACATTATTATGTGACATTCTTGTGTGGCACACTTGTATTGGATGAAGAAAAAGTAACCATGTAATCATCACCCAATGAATGTGTGCCACATGAAAATGTCACCTAATAATGTCCCCTTTTCATGTCTAGGATTGCTCGTGGATAATTGGGACTATTCTAGTATACATACCTTGCACATGCTGTGGATATCATTTTTAATTTTTATATAAAGCAATGGCCATGTAATTTATTTCTCTACTGAAGCAGGTTGGTTGAGGGAGAAGTTACTCATTGGTTCTTTGTTTTGTAAATTTGACAAACTTGTTGGGATATTTACAGGTTGGTTACATCCGATTAATAGAGGAGGCTCTATAAAAATTTCTACGGATATTTGTCTATAATTTGAAGTTATTCATGTTCTCACCTCTAAGTCTTGCTTTTGTAATCTGCAGGCACATATTGTGGCGATGACAGGTGTTCTTCCTTTTACATTTTGATGCCTATTTTGACCCGTGACCTTTGGGTGAATGGACCTTGTGCCAACAACATTGTTTTTAGTTGTCTTCCCATTATGTATTTGTCAGCCCTCCAACATGTTTGTTGATAAGTAGCTAGCATTGGGCAAACTCATTGGAAAATACTAGTTTTGGTTGATAGTATATGACTTATGTTCTTGTAGTGGGTTAAGTGGAAGGCAGATAATTTGTCATCCCTCCTACATGTTTGTATATAAATAGCTAGCATTGGGGAAACACAATTTCCCTTGATTGCTACTGTATTACTTATTCCTTTGCTTTGGGTTAAGTGGAAGGGAGATAATTTATTATAATGTTTTGAACGTTATGATTTCATGTATTGGAGCTTCTTAGCAAATGAAATCAGGTTTCTAATATTTACAGGTTCGTTACATTCAATTTGTGGGGAGACTTATGTCAAAATTTCTACCAAAAAATTGTTAAGATATATGAACTAAAATTGCCACTCTTGAGTGTCTTACGTCAAAATGGGCACAAAATAATTATTAAGATAAATGAATTAAAAACTGTCACTCATGTTTCCGAATCTTATGATTCTATTATTTGTGTTATACCGCAAACTCAAAGTGCTTAAAATAACATTGATTACGAATTGAAGCTACAAATTGTACTCATTTGTATTACAACTCACGGGCTTGCAGTAGAAATGTGAACAAAGATTTACAACAGAATATTCATAACAGAGATTTACAACACAATATCCATAGACGATAGCTAGACGTAGACCGTTTTCTTAAGTTTCTACATATAATACTAATATCGTGTCCTTTGCCGAGGAGGTATGTGAAACGGCGTGTCCTTTATGTAGATCCACTCCTCGATAATGGCTGAACCAAACAAGATTGCTTTAACTACATTTAAAAAGAAAGGGAAAAAGACAGGAAACAAGATTACAGTATAAACATTTCTATGTAGAAAACAAGATCACGCTCTACACATTGGAGAGGTAACAACTTGAATTGCAACTCTCACTCAAAATGGCAGAAAACTCAATAATAAACATTGAAAATATGGTTAAGACCACAATCAAAGCCATGAACCAATGACATGAACTGAAAGCCGTTGCTACATTTATCAACCAAAGCATTCATTTATCAACCTGTAGTGCTCTTTGCTGCTCTCTCCTAATACATATCAATAATATGTCTGAAGTAGGCCATTCAAAAGAAATCTCTTCTATCTTTAGCTTTCTTTAATGTTGTTGGCAAATTAGTTCATGTAACTTTGTTTATCCATGTGTTTTAATCCCCGTTTTTTCCTCATTTTTAAATAATAATAATAAGAGCCTAACTCAAATATCAATTTTGTAAGAATTTTGAGTTCAATCATGGTTATGAGTTAGCTTGCATATGTATCTAGATATCATAACATATCATATATTATTTAAAAAAAAAAAAATTCTCACGTCACATTTATCATATTTGTTAAAGTAGATTGAAACTGATAACACATAAATCGAACAAAAGATATTATGACTTTGATTAAAAATGTGTCTATTATACCGTCCAGTATTATTCCGAGGTCCTTGGGAGAGCGGGGGGGTGTCGGTGGAGGCAAAATCTCAGTTTGAGCATGATAACTTATAGGTTGTCACTTTCAAATTCAAAGCACATTGCATGGTATTTAAAAATTGAGTCCCGATAAAGAATTGAATCACCACTTTCCCGGTTGTGCACTTCTGCCCCCACAATTCGAGTAAGCATCTAATTTGTCCAGGGATAAGCTATTAACAGAAATTTATTAGAGCAAAAATATATTCTAAACTTGTCCAGTGATAAGCCATTAACAAAACTTTACTACAAACTTTACTTAATCTAATCATTAACCACCCAAAATTCTCTCTCTGGTTTTTTTTTTTTCTGCCCAAAGCCATCAAATATGTTGCCATTTATTAGAGGCAAAAATGAAGGAAAATTGGGGGACTGTTTGCACGGCTAAAATTGGGGGATTGCTATTATAGAAATGCAATGGCAATTATATATCCTGAAGGAAAATCTTGAGGCCCAGCAATGGATTTCTGGTACATTCCATTCCATTAATAAATAAAATAACACACAATAATAAATTTTTTTTACTGTAATAAACTAATTAATTGTGTAAAGTCAAACGTAAGAAAACGTTTTCTAATTCTTCCAAGTAAAGGGGTTACGATTGAACTAGTAAAAAGGTTACCTTCTTCCAGCTCTCTCCTAACATCCGGTGATAGATGCTTTTACGACCAATGGAAGCAGCTTGTGGTCGTGACCGGTTTGACAGGCAGGGGTTTCCGGAGGCCAACGAATGGGAGGGTGTCTTTGTGGGTTTAGGGGCGCTGGCTTCAACTTCGGCGCCGGCAGAGGGAGGTCGAGTCGTTGATTTCAGCCGAGGTAGAGGGTAGCCGAAGTGGGTTTCTGGTACTGACTTCAAAAGGGGGGGAGGGAGGAGTGGGGGGGTCAACCTTTTTCCTGATTTTAATTTACAAGTTTAGGTGGGCCCACGTCTTTTTTTCCCATGTCATTGCCACATACACAGGCGGGCACGTTAGTTGGAGCCGGCTTCTTCGGCTTGTTAGAAAAATTGAAGTGAAGAATATTTACAGAAATTTTTCAATCTAGGCCCTTGCTTTTGAAGTGTTTACATTTTATATTTCCTTCGGAAAATTATTATTTACAGCCGTTTTTATTTTCAGGCTGCATTTTTATTTTTTTGTGTTGAAGTTTCATTATTTTCAGTGAATTTCTCCTACTTCATTTTTTTAAAGACAATACATTTCTTCTAAAAATTTCTCGAACTTGAAAAATTGTTAACAAAATCCAACAATAATAGGCACATGAATAGGGAATGTTTTGAATTTATTCTAACATTATATGTGTCATATGGTATAGCACATGGCACATTAGGACGTCCATGTGGTCCCATACCAATGGCAAATATGGTGTTAGAAGATCTCTCGGGAATATTCACTTGTTTACACTAAGTATGTATTAATGTGTTTACCACTCATTTAATACCATCACATGTCTAAAATTTTTATATTTGTGAGACTCATTTACTAAAGTATCGCTATGATACTATCACATACAATTCGCTATGACACACAAAACACGTGATCCAATAATAAGAGGCACGTTGCACGTGAATATAAAATGTTTATGTGTTTACCATAAATGTGTATTAACGTGTCCACCACTCATATAATACCACCACATGTCTCAAATTTTATTATTATTATTTTTTAAATTTGTTAGACCTATTTGATAACATTTCTCTATTTATCATCTTAAGCATAAAAATGCATGACAAACGAACTATACACGACCAATGCATGTCCATGTTGAAGAGAAAATATTATTTGAGTTACGTTTACTCTGTGAATCTCAAGAGATGAGTTTTTAAATGTATCATTTATTTCAATATATTTTTTATTTTTTTCCTAAAACAATATAACATGGTCGTTACTATGTAGTAATACTTCCCGCTTACATTAATATCTAATGCTCAACATGTGATGAAGCTAACAATATAAAGGAAGCGCTTCCATTGGAACCTAAAATTTGACCCAGAATTTAGTACATGTTATTTAATAGGAACTCAAAAAGAAATACGCTCTAAAAGTAAAATACAGCACGTCGCCGTTTCATGCCAAATCCAACGTTTAAAACCCAACGGCTAGTTCCTCCTCTTCCTGACCGTTTTACGACACCACCATAATTCAAATTGTAACAGTAAACCCCCTCTCCCCCATCATCATTCACAGAAAAAAGAAAACCTCTCCCTCTTCAAATATAAAATCCCAAAAATCAAAAATCAAAAGGAAAGCAAGAAAAAATAATCTTTCTCTGATCCAGATTTTGATTCACAGTGAGAAACGAATCTGTCGTCGAAAAAAATGGTGTACACATATACGCCCACATACTATACATCATGACTCCATAACCTCTCTGTGTAAGAGCATTCTTCCATTTTCCTTCAAGAAAAGGCGGCTTCCAGCTATTGCAGCGGCGGAGCAGCAGCTTTCAAAGCAGCAGTCTGATAATCTGAAATGGCAGCAAGATTCATTCCACCAAATGCTTAATCTGATGGGTCTTTGTAGAGAGGGCATTCTGGCTGAAACAGAGGTCTCTGCTTTCAGAACACATCTGCTTGAGACTCTGATAGCTTCACCTATAGATCACGAGCCCACTGCCATTTTAAGGGACAAACTGATCTTCTTGCAGGTAAGTATTAGTACTGATTTGAGTGAACTTTCTGAGTAAATCCTTATTTGACTGCTTTAACTTTTCTTTTCTTTTTTTTTTTTTTTTTAAATTTATCTATTTGGCGCAAGTGAAGTCTTCAGATAATTTGGTGGGATTTTCAGTTAATTAGGGACTGATGGACTGGCTGCTTCAAAATATTCAATGAAGTAATTGATATATGTTAGATGAGTGACTGAATTTATGGCATTAATAACAGGATTTAATTCATATATATTGAGTTCATATGCTGCCATGACCAGTGGGAAGCAAAAGCTGTTGTTATGGGTTGGGGATGGATTGTGGGAATAGTGTGAAAATTGCACGGAAATGGTGAAATGGGTTGGAGATGGTGTAAATGATATTACTTCGGTTTAATCTTGAAGTATATAATTTCTTATGCAAATTTCAAAAATGAAGGCAATTATGAGCCTTTTTATCTTGTAGGAGCTGTTCTACGCCAAATGCATTTCAGAGGATGAGTACCATGCCTCAAAACGGCCATTATTGCAGAGGTTGGCAGTTCAAGGAGCAGAGATAGAGGCGCGAGATGTCATAGTGGGGGCGAAAAAAGAGACTATAAATGACGAGTGGTCGGTTATTGATTTGAAGGATGAGAAATGCTTTGTGAATCAAGGGTCAAAGACTAAATTGAAACCGGGTTCAACCGTAAAGCAAATTAAAGGAGCAGCATCTGTATTTGGTTTTGTGTCACCTGTTAAAAGTGGTAAGTTGAAGGAAGAAAAGGATGATTATACTTTGAAACCAATGCCAATTGATCAGAATGCCACCACATCAACTTTCAAAAGGAATGAAGTTGGGCTTTCTACTGAAAATCCTTTCTGGAATAGTAATTTGAATGGGAAAGAGAATGAAACAAAGTCCACTCTCATGCCAGAGAGCTTACCTGCAGATTCTGTTAAGCGAAGCAGTGGCGAAAAAAACAAAAAGAAACCATTTCGGACTCTGTTTCAGAGAGATGGAAGGGTTACTGGGGTTGAAGATCTTTCTACTGACCAAGAAGAAAAAGAAAAGACAAAATCAGGAAAGAAGCCGTGGGGCTTCGATGGATTCAAGAGATGGAAGAAAAATGATTCCGAGGATGAAACAGCTCCCTTGTCCCTTACTGAAAAATCGGATGGTGAAAGTTACACAAGCAGCGGGGTAGTTACAAAACCAACTGCCGAAGGACCAGACACCAAGCATATCAAGATGAAACTGTATCCTGATGGAGTTCCTACAGATTTTCCTGTTGATAAGGTAAAGGAACACTCCATAGAATTAATTAAGAAGGCAAAACAAATTAAATGAAATGAAACTGATCTGTTTGCTGTTTCTTTCTTGCATTATATCCTTCATAAAATTTCCAGGTTCTGGCAGAGAACATAAAGAAGGAGCTTTTGCGAATCCAAACAGAGATCAGCACGAAGAATTCAAATTTTCATTTATTGTAAGTATGCATTTTCTTTTGAATTTTGAGAATTATGTTTCAGTTCTATTGAAGTATTTACTTGATAATGACTCACCAGAGATGATCAGCTTGAAGTAATCTCAACTCGGCTTCCAGTCGATAAGGCAGACCTTAGAAGGTTCTTCCCCAAGTAAGGCCACTTGAAGGTTTCTTCATTTCTTGATCTTGATTTGAGCAGCTGATGAAATAACATTTTCTTGGTGACTTCAGATCATGGTGCGATAGATATGGCGATGTTGTGTTGGATGTGGTCAGGAAAGAATTCAAGGATCACGCTGGAGAGATGGGAAATTCCCGAGTAGGAGCCAAGGAAAAACACTACTCAAAAAGATGGGCAACATTTGATGACGATGAAAATTGTCATCCGAATCTCTTTGCTCCTCTGGAGCAGCCAACTTTCTCGTCAAAGATGGCGCACACATCTTTCAATACTAATAGCAGTATTGATAAAGGCTTTAAGTACAATCCCTTCTTCGATGTTTAGGATAGAAAACAAGCTGAGATCTGACAATGTGTTTGGCAACTTGGTTTATGAACCATTTTGTTTATAAACAGCCACGTGACATCATTTCATTAGTTTTACTTTTTTTTTAAAAAGTCAAAAAGTAAAAGTCAAGCCATAATTTTTGACTTTTCATAGAAAACAACCAATAAAATGATGCTACGGAGTTACTTATAAACCAATTTATATAAACAACTATTTTGCCAAACACATTGTGAATTAGCTTTCTTCTTAGGGTCTGAATTCTTCTCAAACTGCAGGCATGGTCCTTCTATGCCTTTTTTGAATGGATTGATATGTGAACTTTAGGTGTGTTTTGCTTATAAACCGTTAACCTATTAAACTTTAACTTGTTCTAATGTGTTTTCATAAGAACAAGTTTATCTGTAAGTAATAATTTACTTAATTTCTTACACACACGATACTTAGTAGGATTTTATTTTCCTACACATCAGATCAATTTCAAATCAAAAGTCATCACATGACAATCATATATGTAAAAATTTAAGTAAAAGTTGTATTTTGTTTTATCGGTCTTTTCTTTAAATTATTTAAAATAAAAATGCGCGACAATGTTGATGTACTTGGAAATCTATTTAACAATTTCTCCTCTATACACGTGAAGGCATGGAAGAATTCAAAGATATATAGCCCCCATTGTACGAAAACTAAGAAGTTATTTGATCCTCTTTATTTTCTCAATTTATAAATTCATCGTCACTGATTTGACATTTGATTTGACAATTGCTCAATTATAACTATACATTTTATATTTTTTTACATTTTCAATACACATTCTATCTCCTTTTCATTATAAAGAGCACCAAACGAGTTCTCTAACTCAGACAAATGTATTTCATCATACAATAATGATACAACAATATGACTTTGTCAATGTTTTGACTTTTTAACCATCAAATTAATAGTTGGTTAAAAAAAAAACATCAAATTAATAGTATTGCCCGAGCTTGAAAATGGCGCTCGACTATTAGGAATTTAGGATAGTGCTTTATTATTTATTTAAAAAAAAAAAAGGAAAAAAACCAATGGTTCCATTCCAAACGACTTGAGACGCTAGTTTTTCATAGATTAGGGGGACCATTGGTGCTAGGAAGAAAAATTGAAGGATTCAAACCTAAATGGTTCAAGTTTAGGTTCCCACTGCTATGGCTCCGTAAGAAAGAGAAAACAGAAGTTTGAAAATTCAGAAAAATCCCTTGCAAAAAAAAAAAAAAAAAAAATCAGAAAAACAAAACCCCAGATCGATCTTGTCCAAGATCCATCCTGCCCCTTTTCTTCTTCTTTTGTATATTTTGAATTTCTGTATATGAATCCGGTTGCTTTTACTGACATAGATCCATAGATTATACTGTACATCAGAATTTGTAAGATGATGCAACCCAAAACCCTAACCCTAGCTTCACCACCACGGCAACCACCGCCACCAGGGCTGACCCTGTTCCCTGCCCTCAGCCCACCTAACAAGACTCTCAAATTCCATCAATTCCTAGTCCTTCTCCTCACGTTCACAGCCTACGCTGCCTTCCATGCCTCCCGTAAACCTCCCAGCATTGTCAAATCTGTCCTCAGCTCTCCCACCCCCGAAAATGTTACCGCGGCATCGGATTCTGGTAGCGACCCAGTTCCGTCGAACAGAGGTCCACTTAAGAACGACACTGGCTGGGCCCCATTTAATGGTCCGCACGGACCGCATCGTCTGGGGGAGCTTGATCTTTCGTTCCTGTTGTCCTATTCCATCGGCATGTATTTCTCTGGCCACATAGGTGACTCCATCGATTTGAGGATTTTCTTGACTGTCGGGATGGTGGGCAGTGGCATTTTTGTAATATTATTTGGGTTGGGGCATTTTCTTGATTTGCATTCTTTGGCGTTTTATGTTACCGTACAGATTTTATGTGGATTGTTTCAGTCTGTAGGGTGGCCTTGTGTGGTGGCAGTGGTAGGGAACTGGTTTGGGAAGGCAAAAAGGGGGTTGATCATGGGGGTATGGAATTCTCATACATCGGTGGGTAATATCTTGGGGTCTCTAATTGCTTCATCGGTTTTGGGTTTTGGGTGGGGTTGGTCATTTCTGCTGCCTGGCATTTTCATTGTGGTAGTGGCTTTCCTTATTTACTTGTTCCTAGTAGCGAATCCAGAAAACATTGGGTTTGAGTTGCCGGAGGAGGAGGTTGAGCTCAGTGTTGAAGGAGTTGCATTGGTGGATTCAGAAAAAGTTGAGACAGAGGATGGAACAACGGAACTCCAGGATGTCGGGAGTTCGGCTGCCATAGGATTCTTTGAGGCATGGAGGTTACCAGATGTTGCTCCTTTTGCATTCTGCTTGTTCTTCTCTAAGCTTGTGGCATATACATTTTTATATTGGCTGCCCTTCTACATAAGACATACAGGTAGTTATTCTTATCTTCAACCGTGGACTTAAGCGTGTGTTTTTTAGCTAATAAACAACAAATTTGCACTTTGAATGTTTATACACACTCTGATAGATAAACTCTTATTTAGATTACATATAATTTGTCTTTGCTTCATGGGAATTCCTTCAGCAAGATGAATGGATGTACCTTTTCAGTCTTCAGTTTTATCATTAAACTTTGGTTTTGCATGGCATTTTAGCGTGAACATACAAGAAGACAATAGAAACTTGCAGTTTAAAATTATAGGAATGATTATTAAAGGACTGGTTCTCAGGTTTCGGGAAGTACGATTTATCAAATAATTTTTAGTAATACAATCACCTTGCTTTTGATGGTCTATCTTCAGTACTATGGATATCAGTGACTCATGTATGAGGAAATAAAATGCCCAAGTTATCCAATCTGCGTTATAATCCCTTTCTCGAGGTGGATAAAAGATACTTATCGTTGTTCCATGTATATTATTATTGCAGCCGTTGCAGGGGTGCATCTGTCACACAAAACTGCTGGGGTCCTCTCTACAGTTTTTGACATAGGAGGAGTTTTTGGTGGAATTTTTGCGGGATTCGTATCAGATATGATTGAGGCTCGTGCCATCACTTCTGTTGTATTTTTGTTTCTATCAATTCCATCCCTTATTTTGTATCGGATGTATGGTAGTTTGTCAATGTTCACCAATATTTCATTAATGTTTGCTTCTGGTTTACTAGTAAATGGACCATACTCACTAATTACAACAGCAGTGGCTACTGATCTTGGCACAAAGACCTTGATGAAAGGGAATTCTCGTGCATTAGCCACTGTCACAGCAATTATAGATGGAACTGGATCTGTAGGTGCTGCTTTTGGGCCTCTTTTGGTTGGTTATATCTCTACTAGAGGATGGAACAGTGTATTTTTTATTCTTATAACATCAATATCCGTTGCGGGGTTCCTGTTGGTTAATGTTGTGAAAAATGAGGTTAAAGGAAAGCTGAATGAGGGAAAATGGCTATGGTGCAGCATAATTCCCCATTAATATTGAATTCAACAAGACCACTTTGCTCAGCCCTTCCATACATATGTACGTATCTACATCCCCATGGATGATAGGAACAAAATGGATGAGCCATCCGAGATGAATAGTTAGCTGCTACATTTATATACTACAAGGAAGAGTACGATCAAAAAGGAATTTTTTTAACCATTTACTTTATGTTTTGTGGGGAAATTTTTCATACTAGCAAACAGGATATTGGTTGGAAACTACTACTATTATACAATAATTCATGTATTCTTTACAAATTCGTCCCTTGTATTTCTTTCAGCTCTTGGCTGAGCTTGTATTAATTGAGCCTGCTGTAAAATCTACAATACATTTATACCATGTTTTACTTCTAAATGTTGCATTGCATACTTCGATTTGACAAATATTGTTGTTTCTTATTTTCTACCTTTTAGAATAACGTCAGTCTTATTATCTTCATCTCAGTACATCTTATGAATATTCTTTCATTTAATAGTCCAACACTAGTTATGACAAAATTGGGTTCAATAGCCTTCCAATTTCTCATGATATATTCCATTAGGTATCCAACTTTACTAGCATTGGAATTGAAAAATATTGAACATGTTAAGTGAGCTAGAACTTTTTATGGATATCATTTGAGTTCTTAGTCCATGATCCATTCGATAGGTTCTACTATTTTGCTTCCGTTTCAGTTCAAATATGATTTCAATGTACTGAAGGGTAAAAAAGCTTCAAAGGCTGAACTTGAAGTGCCGAGGTACGTGCTTATTTGTGTTCCAATCATAAATGCGTACTCCGGGGTTATTAATTTCTGCCCTTGCACATACTTCTTTTACTTTTAATTAGCTTGTCTTACGGTTTAGAAAACTGTGATAGTTTATCGTACCGCTTGGGATCATTTGGTTCTGAGTGAATTCAGAGTTGTAATTTTAGCACTCCAGGAGAAAGTGATTGTTGCAAATGGTGGTCGCAACAGTTTGACAAGCTGAAGCTAATTTTGTTGGAGGGTCACCATCAAAATACGTTCTCCTATCTCTTCAACTGTTACGCCTCTTCTTCCTCATACTCCTACTTCGAGAATGAGATGCAGATGCAAGTTTTCTCGCAGGGACTACTTGCATTCGTTGGCTTTTGGCAAATATTCTATGTTATAAAACATTCTTTTGTTTTGAAGAAATGTTAGTTGGAATTTGATTTTACTATTTTTATATATTTTGTTTTCTGTAGATGGAAGGTGATCCAGCTATCTTGTCAGTGAATCATCTGGAGAAACTCAAATTTGGAAGAGAAGATTTTGCTATATTCTAGTCAGCAGAGCTGATATTTACCAGGTTCAAAATGAAAAATGAAGTTCCAAACTGAAATATGTGCAGTTGGCTAGAAATGATCCTCGTAAGTCTAGAAGCAGTTCAATCCATGTTAAGGCTGGTAAAAGGGAAAATACTCATATGAGGAGCGGAAATTGTGTCTAGTCTCAGTATTTAAAACTCAAATATGTATTGCACCGTCCTTTGTAGACTTGATGCGTCACTTGATTGCATCACTTGGCAGCAATCGAGATGGTGTGTGCTCTTTACTTTATAAAAAAAAAAAAAAAAGTTTCTCATCATATGGCATATTTACAGGACAGCATAGACAATATCCAGTTATCATTAGCATCATTATTTTAAGAATCACTACAGATGGTGTTGACTTTGGACCATCCAAGGAAAAGAAAATGGCAACGAAAACTAGCTCTAACATGGACGAAGAAATTTAAGGTTGCATTCTGTTTGTAATTCATTTTTTGTTTTTATTTTAGAAAATGTTTTCTATTTTCTGTATTCATTTCTTGTTTTCAAAATTTTTAAAAATGCGTTTGGTTTGTTATTTTTGAAAATAAAAAACTAGAAAACATGTTCTGTTTGAAATTTTCTGAAAAACTATTTTTGACATTATATTGATATTTTTTACCAAACTATTTTTGGCATTACAAATCCATACGTAGCCCATAGAATTGTTCAATACAATTAGTGCTTCCCTTTACTATAGTAGTTGACGGTTATAAAAAATGATTTCATAATTAATTGTTCAATCAAAAAATGGTTGTTAAATAGAAATGGAAACCAGCATCCCGTTGCTCGATCTCTGGATGAATCCTTCAAATGATTAATTTTCTAACTTGTTGGCGATCACGAATGAGCATAACAAACAAGTTATATTCCTTTACCTGGTTATATAAATGGAAAATTCTATTTGGACAAATGTGTAGACAAATAAGTAGACAAAAAGGGTGACAAAATAGAAATGTAGTCTATGTGATAATCATTGATGAAAAAGTGATATATTGTGTTGAAAACAAAGATGATGTCATGTGTCGATTTTGTTTAAGTTTTTGTTTATTGTTTTGTTTAAGTAGCACAACTCTATATACATTGTTCAAACAAGTTGCATCCCAAAGTATGTAAATGAGCGTAACCCAAAAGATTTAAAAAAAAAATAGTAAAGTCATCATGTCCTTCTTGAGTAATCATTTCACATTTGGGTTGCAATATCATCCCGTACTCGTCCCATTTCCTGTGTAACAATGGAAAAAATCTTCTTAGATGGTGTGGCTTTTTGTTATTCACACTTTTGAGGTAGATACACAAAAATAAGACATCAATTATCATAGCAATAGAGCCTGGGATGAATAAAAAAGGAAAAGAATTGCAGTTGGGCCAAAATCAGTTTTCAGCAATTTATAGACCCCTGTGTGAAAGGAAAACACCAAATTGGATTACTAGAAGAGCCATCTGGCCCAAGTTCATTCCACATTCTACACAGGGCTAGAAATACTCAAACTGTAAGATCGATTCAGAGGAAGAATAAACTCATTGGTAAGAAACATAATATTTCTTTTATGGCTTTGATTGAACCAATGGTGAACAATGATCAAATCCAATATTACTGCCAAACACATATTTTTCCAACATCATATTGCAAATGATAAGGAGAAAATCTGGTTGTTATGGAATGACACTGTGAACTATATTTTTCTATTTAAATCAATGAGGATCAGTTATTCACACTAAGTTCTCATGGTCAACATTAAAAGGAAGCTATTATTTTTCTGCAACTAATGCTAATTGTCAATATCTTAGTATTTTATCTATCTGAAATAGCTTTTGTGCTGTTCTAAATGTTATGCCTGTTTTGTACACTCCACAAGCCATATATTGAATGATAAATTGCTAATCTTGCTAAATTGCACAAGTCTAGCAGTTCCCTTAACAACATCCGTTGCATAATCATCATTTCAACCTCAGTTCCGAGGTCTCATCCTAAAAATTGACATATTGAATGCTAAATTAGGTTCTCAAGCAGTATCCAGCTAGTAACATAAAATTTGAGAAAAGAGTACAAAATTCACTCACAACCGTAGCTGGTGTGTGTATGCCAAGAAAATGGACAATGTCAACTTGCAGACAACTTTCAACTGTTGAACCCACAATAGCACCAGTCACAAGGCCTCCTATTGTTATGACAGCCGCCTTCCCTGCAAAAAGCAAAGAAACCAGCAATGAAACATCATAAACTAAACCAGTAAAGAAACTAGAAGTGGCTAAAACTCATGACAAAGAAACCATAAATGGCAAAGAAACCAGCAAAGGAACACCATAAATTTATCCTGCCAAGAAACCAAAAATGGCAAAAACTCATGATAAGGAAACCAGAAATGGCAAAGAAACCAGCAAGAAACATCAATTAAACCTGTAAAGAAACTAAAAATGAAAAAAACTCATGACAAAGGTATCATCAATTGCACGGTACATAGTAGCCAAACCAAGTTTGTACCAGATTACGTATAGATGAAACAAAGCACCAACACAATTGTTCAATTCTAAGTATGCCATCATATTAAAAAAACATACTTTCTC
>CAVNYN010287588.1:0-10867 GCA_963692815.1 Nyctanthes arbor-tristis | reverse complement strand
CAGATTCTGGTTAAGTTCTCACGTGCAAGGTAGTAAGTCTTAAATTTGAACTGAATAATGCTATTTATCTATTACTGAGACTAATTGTCATTTTCTTATTGGCTTTTGAATAAATTGATGCTTATATGTATTATGTATCTCCACCCATCCCCTAATATAGTGCTGTCAATTAGATCGGAGACCGATCGCTAGTCTAGATAAATATCAACTACTCTTTCAATCACATATACCCCTCCCTTATATTCCTTTGTATAAAACAAAATGTATGATTGCAAAATTTACAAGGTTTTATCTTGAAATCTTAAGTTACTATATATTACTATTCAAGATAAATTTATTTGGCATTGTTGAGTGTCTTACCATTCAACAAGCGAGGAAGGAAGAAAATTATTAACATTATATAGTCAATTACGTATCTTAGCATGTGATGGCTTATCTTGTGATTTAAGTAAAGACGCACATGATGTATATTTAAAAATTTGCTTGTCAATCTTAAATATAGTTTTTATTTTTTGTTTTTTTAAATCAAAAGAAATTTCATTCCAATATTCATAGAAAAACAAAATTATACAATCTATCCAACTGCTACATAACAAAGAAGAAAAACACAGAAATCGACATAGGAACTTCGACGAAATTCTATCCCTGCCACACTACTACAGGCATGACCAGAAACCAGACCAAAGACACCGCTTCACGCCATGAAGCTCATCCTAGGTAGAGTAACCAAGTAGCAGTCCTCATGTTGGGCGGGTCCAACCCATGATGTTACCCAATTTAAATACAAGATAAAAGTTAGAGGATGAATTAAGTAATTTAGTTGAATAAAAGTAGAAGTCTTGAGGGATACAAAATCCTAGATCAAATTGGATTTGGTTTGTTTAATATATATATATATATATATGTTGATGCATGTGCCAAAAAAAAAGACATGAAATTCACGCACGGAATTCGAAAAAAGTGGAAGAAGGCTGGGAAACAAAAGGAAGGAAAAAAAAGGACACGGAAAAATGGAAAAAAGGACAGAAACAGGACACGAAAAAAGCAGGAAAAAAGTCTTGCAATTCACACACGTCAATCGAGACAATTGAGAAAAGAAAGTCAGCCTTGTTCAGCCTTGTTTTCTTATTGCTTTGAACGAGATTCTTCGACATTTGATTTGGTGTTCGATTTCTTCAAGCGGTGGTTTCTCCAAGTTAATTCTTAGAACGGAGTTAGGTGATATTTTTTCTCTTCTCTTGTTATTGATTATTGGGTTCTATCTATATTGTTAGATGAGTTATTTGTGGTGCCAAGAATATTGTTCTTGACGGTGTTGCGTGATTGTGATAGTGTGTGATTACCTCTTGATTTAGGGTGATAATCTTGAGAGGATAAACATTATATTCCTATTATTATTTAGTGATAGTGGAGTTGTCGATTTGCCCCGTCGATTTTCCCTTTCTCATAGGAGGGTTTTACGACGTTAAATAAGTCCTGGTGTTATTTAAGTTTCCACACATATATTATTGTTTGATATATTGATTGCCTATTTTAATCACACGGGCTTAGGGAAATTGACTAAATTCCCAACAGTGGTATCAGAGACAGGTTGAATTGTGTGGATTAAAATGGATGACCCAGTTAGTAGTGCTATGATCAGGCTTACCAATCACATTTGGGTTACATGGAAACCTAGGATGGAGGATATCCTTTATTGTAAGGATTTGCATGATCCTATTGATGGTAATGATTCTAAACCGGAAGATATGGAAGATAGGGATTGACAGAAATTGCACAAGAAAACTATTGGGACGATAAGACATTGGATGGATAATAGTGTATTTCATCATGTGGCACATGAGACATATGCAAATAAATTGTGGACTAAATTGGAGTCCATATTTGAGAAGAAAACTGCAGCTAGAAAGTCCTTTCTGATAAGAGACTTGGTCAATATGAAATATAAGGATGGTACAAGCGTGACAGAGCACTTGAATAATTTTCAGAATGTTGTGAATCAGCTGGTGACAATGAGAATGACTCTTGAAGATGAATTGAAAGCATTACTGCTTTTGAGTTCTTTGCCAGACAGTTGGGAGACATTTGTTGTGACAATAAGTAACTCTGCTTCAGATGGTGTGTTATCTATAGATTCTGTGAAGAACAGTATGCAGAATGAGGAAATCAAGAGGAAATCTTCAGGATTGCATGTGGGTTCAGATAATACATTGGCTCTTGTTTCAGATGATCACAGAGGAAGAAGCAAGAATAAAGGGCAAAGGCGTCACAACAAGTCTAGAGGCAGGTCAAAGTCAAAAGATAAGAAGACTTGTTATCATTGCGGCAAAGATGGTCATTATAAAAGAAATTTTTGAATTTGGTTGAGAGAGCAGAAGGAGGGTAATAATCAGAAGAAAGAGGAGGAAAATACTGTAGGTATGGTGACAAGTGATGTACTCACTTGCGGAGTGGGTCAATGCCTACATGTTGGAGACCCTCTTACTGAATGGCATGTTGACAGTGGTGCCTCATACCATGTTTGCAGAAATATTGAGTTGTTTACTACATACAGAGCAGGTGATTATGGCCAGTCAAATATGGCTAACTCTTCACATTTCAAAATCATAGGGATAGGTGACATTCACCTGGAGACAAGTATGGGGTACATCCTAATTCTGAAGGATGTAAGGCATATTTCTGACATGCGGTTTAATCTGCTTGCAATAAATACTCTCAACCGAATCGGGTATTTCAGTACTTTTGGTGATCAGAAGTGGAGGTTATCAAAGGGATCAATAGTTGTCGCTAGTGGAAAGCTCTGTTGCACGCAATACAAGACTTATGCAAAGTCTTGTAAGACTGGGGAAAATGCAGTTGAAGATCCTTCTCCTGATCTATGACATAAGAGCTTGGGCACATGAGTGAAAAAGGTTTGCAGGTTCTAGCTAAGAAGGCAGTTATCTCTTTAGCCAATGGTACGTCCCTAGACCGATGTGAACATTGTTTATTCGGTAAGCAAACCCGAGTTTCCTTTTCTGGCACGTTTAAAAGAAAAGAGAATATTTTAGATCTTGTGCATTCTGATGTGTGTTCTCCTGGTGATGTAGCATCTCTGGGTGGAAACAAATATTTTGTTACATTTGTTGATGATGCTTCTAGGAAGTTATGGATCTATCTTCTGAAATCTAAGGATCAGGTACTCCAGTGCTTTAAGCAGTTTCATACCATGGTAGAACGAGAAACAGGGAAGTGTTTGAAAAGCCTCAGAACAGATAATGGTGGGGAATACACTTCACATGCGTTCAGAGAGTATTGCTCAGATTTTGGGATTCGACATTAGTTTACAGAAGCAGGGACTCCTCAACATAATGGTGTGGCAGAAAGAATGAACCGTACCATTCTTGATAGAGTCAGATGCATGTTGAAGACAGCCAAGCTTCCTAAGACATTTTGGGGTGAAGCAGTTCGGACTGCTTGCTATTTGATTAATAGATCTCCCTCAGTTTCATTGGATTTTGATATTCCAGAAAGAGTTTGGACAGGAAGAGATGTTTCATACTCTCATCTGAAGGTGTTTGGGTGTAAAGCCTTTATACACGTACCTAAGGAACAGAGATCGAAGCTTGATGACAGAGCTACTCCTTGTGTGTTTCTTGGCTATGGTGATGAACAGTTTGGATACAAGTTTTGGGATCCAAAGAAAATGCAGCTTGTGAGAAGTAGAGATGCAGTGTTTTATTAAGATCAGACGATTGAGGACTTTGATAAAGTCGAACAGCCTAAGGAGATGACTTCAATTGTTCCTAGTGTCATACCTGATAATTCTTCAGCATCTCAGCCTAGCACTAGCAGCCAGGTAGCTCCTATCGATGATAGTCTAGTTGATCAGACTAGTGATGAGGGGGAGCAGATTACTGATCAGGGGGAGCAGACCCCTGTTGAAGAAGAAGAAATTGGGGAATCAAGAAGATCTGCAAGAGGGCGTATACCATCTACCAGATATTCTGAGTCTGATTATATTTTGCTCACTGAGGATGGAGAACCAGAAAGTTACTCAGAGGCTCAGGGTCATAAAGACAAATCCCACTGGATGAAAGCCATGGTAGATGAGATGACTTCTTTGAATAAGAATGACACCTATGAGCTGGTAAATCTTCCTAAGGGTAGGAAGGCTTTGATGAATAAGTGGGTGTATAAAATCAAAAGAGACAGCAATGGTGACTTGTTGAAGTACAAGGCTCGTTTGGTGGTGAAAGGTTTTGGACAGAAACACGGTGTTGATTTTGATGAGATTTTCTCCCCTGTAGTGAAGATAACATCCATCAGAGCTGTTTTGGGTTTAGCAGCCAGTTTAAACTTGGAAATTGAACAGCTTGATGTGAAGACTGCCTTTCTTCATGGTGATTTGGAGGAAGAGATTTATATAGTACAACCAGAAGGGTTTGAACAGAAAGGGAAAGAGCACCTTGTATGCAAATTAAAGAAGAGCTTGTATGGCCTAAAGCAAGCACCAAGACAGTGGTATAAAAAGTTTGATACTTTTATGATGAGTCAGGGATATACAAGAACTACTGCAGCTTCTTGTGTTTACTTTAAATCTTTTCCAGGTGATAAATTCATTATTTTGCTGCATTATGTTGATGACATGCTTATAGTTGGCCAAGATGCAGGATTGATACAGAAATTGAAGGATTCCTTGCATAAGTCATTTGATATGAAAGATTTGGGGTCAGCTAAACAGATTTTGGGCATGGAGATTGTTCGAGACAAAAAATCTAAGAAGTTGTGGTTATCACAGAGACATTATATTGAGCGAGTACTTGAAAGGTTCGGCATGAAAGGGGCTAAGCCAGTTAGCTCACCCCTTGGAGCTCATTTCAAACTAACCAAGAAATCCAGTCCTTCGACTGATGAGGAGAAGAAGAAAATGGAGGCTATACCCTATTCTTTAGCTGTTGGTAGTTTGATGTATGCTATGATTTGTACTCGTCCTGATATTGCACACGCAGTTGGTGTGGTAAGCAGATTTCTGTCTAATCCGGGCAAAGAGCTTGGGAAGCAGTAAAATGGATTATGCGATATCTCAGAGGAACTTCTGATTTATATTTAGGTTTTGGGAGAGCTCAGCCAACTTTGACAGGGTATACAGATGCAGATATGGCAGGTGACCTTGATAACAGGAAACCTACATCTAGGTACTTGTTTACTTTTGCAGGGGGAGCTGTTTCTTGGCAGTCTAAGTTGTAAAAATGAGTAGCTTTGTCTACAACAAAGGCTGAGTATGTTGCTATCACTAAAGCAGGAAAGGAGGTGATATGGTTGAAAAAGTTTCTTGAGGAGCTCAAGTTGAAGCAAAGTGAGTACGTCATTTATTGTGACAGTCAGAGTGCTCTTGAGTTGAGTAAGAACTCTATGTATCATTCTCGCACCAAATACATTGATGTCAGGTATCATTGGATTCGTGAAGCAGTTAATGAGAAGCTTCTACAGTTGGAGGAGATTCACACTGACAAGAACATTGCTGATATGTTGACAAAAGTGGTTACCAAGCAGAAGCTTGAGTTCTGTGCCGGCCACGCTGGTATGCATTCTAAGTGATACACTTGAAGTTTGGGATACCTCCCTCATAGACTAGAGGGGGAGATTGTTGGGCGGGTCTAGCCCATGATGTTACACAACTTAAATACAAGACAAAAGTTAGATGATGAATTATATAATTTGGTTAAATAAAATTAGAAGTCTTAAAGGACACAAAATCCTAGACCAATTGGATTTTGTTTATTTAATATATATATATATATATATATATGTTGATACGAGTGTGCATGCGGTAGGAAATAAAAGAAAATAGTCAACCGAAAAGCAGACGCATGAAACACGGAAAGTGATAATATCATCACAATTCATGCACGGAAATCGAAGCAAAATTGAGGAAAATTCAGCCGCACAGTGTTTTCTTTAAAAGAAAATTAGTTTTTTGTGATTAATCGCTTGGAACGTTATTTCGATATTCGATTTGTTATTAGTCTTCTTCAAACAGTGGTTTCTTCAAGTTAATTCTTAGAACAGAGTTAGGTGATATTTTCCTCATCTCGTATTATTGATTATTGGGTTCCATCTATTATTAGATGAATTATTTGTGGTGCCAAGAATATTGTTCTTGACGGGGTTGCGTGATTGTGATAGTGTGTGATTACCTCTTGATTTAAGGTGATAATCTTGAGAGGGTAAACATTGTATTCCCATTATTATTTGGTGATAGTGGAGTTGTCGGTTTGCCCCGTCGATTTTCCTTCTCATTGGAGGGTTTTACGCCGTTAAATAATTCTTGGTGTTATTTACGTTTCCGTACATATATTATTGGTTGATATATTGATTGCCTATTTTGATCACACGGGTTTAGAGAAATTGATTAAATTTCCAACACAAAGTTCCTCACATTTCTGGTAATTCAATTAGCCTTTTTATTCTTCAAGCCCCGTGAAAGTCACATTCTTTTGTTAGTCTGCACGTGAATACATTTCTTTGTGGGTACCAAATAATCTTTGCCTTGGGGAATGTTCAAACAAGAGTTGTTTTGGTTATTATGAATTGCAGATTTAAAAATATAGTCAGTAAATTTATTGTATTTTATAATGTATTGATCTTTGAGTTTTGTAATATATTAATAGAGCATTAATGCGACTATCAGTTTAGATGCTAATTAAAATTGCTGGAAGGAGGTCCCCATTGAATCCGGTTAAATATTTATGATCTTGAATTCTGATGGTAGCTTTCTTGGGAAGAGTATGTGTGTATCATGTAGTTTGTTGAATGAGAAAAGTACAACTTGAGAAGCTTCCAGTAGCTGATCAATTATATTTTCGGCAACAAACAGAACATCATGATCACAAAACCTTCGACATGAAAAGAGCATACCTTTTTGTTAAATTAAAAGAAAACACAAAAAGAGCTATGGACATAAATGACATGCTTTCTTCTTTTTCAGGTATGGGAATCCAGGTCTATAATGCTTTTGAGACTTAATGGTGACTTGCATAAGGAATTGCATTCCACTAAGTCCCTTGCTGAGGCCAATCCAATGTGAATACTGGCCCTCTATGGTAAGCTGCGTTACGGCACGTTTATTGTATCTGTCTAGTCATTCCCAGGTATCAAATGGTATCGTGTCTTCATAGATGCCTTAAACATGTATCATGTACATTATATAGAGCTTGTTTGGCATGATTTTCTGAAATCAGTTTTCTCCGCACACATTTTTAACCACATATTCTCTAGAAAAAAAATATTATTTTTCACGCCTCTATATCTTTTCCTGCTTTTTCACCAAAAATTCTCCAATTAAGAAAATACCCCCCACCCCCCCCCCAAATCAAAAAATTTCTCCTAACTATTGATTTCGAGTGTTTAAGATGATTGGACTTATTGAGGTATGAAAGTTCCAATTTTTTGCTTGATTGGGGGATGGTTCTCCACATGGTGTATTTGTTAAATAATTTGCAAACAGAAAAGCAGCTTTCCAACCCCCCCTTGAATGCAATTGAAATTCATTGGATATAGTTGGTTACATGAGAATGAAATGAGCTCCTGATGAGGTAATATAAAAAGTTGGTTTAATTAAACGTACAACTGGGGAAAGGGGGTCAATGTCAAGTGTAGTTCAGAATTTATGAGACCTAAACACATATCTTCAATTCTCAAGCTTGTGGTTCAATTTTCTGTCTTTGGAAATGAACTATAATATGGATGAGTAATGCAATATATGTGCAGGTCTCATAGAGTATGGATTTTTGAGAGGCTTGGAACTAAAGCTCAAGAGCAAGAACGTGAATGCGCAAAAGAAATTTTGTGTAAGTATCCACATAACCATCATGTCTAGAACTTCATGAGGTCAATTTCTTCGAAGCTTCAACAAAATGACATCCTCAAGGAACTTCAATTTGTAAAGAACATTTTGCTTAGCAGTCCCAATGACTATCATCACTGGAGCCACAGAGAATTGCTTGCTCTAAATCTTGGAACTAATGACAGAAACAAAGAGCTTAAACGCACGAGTATTTTTTACTTTACGATGCACAAAACTCATATGCGTGGCGCTGCAGACAAACTCTGATTGTTTCACTCAGAAATGATGCTAGAAAAGGCGAACTTCAATTCATAGATCTGATTTTATCTCGTGACCAATATGAACTTCTTTGCTTGGTCTCATAGATATTGGTTTGTGATAGGCGAAATCGCAAGTGCACGATATCGTTAAAGTAGTATAAGGCTAGATGAGTCCTGAATGTCGATCTCACAGGGAAAGTTGTCACCTATTTCACTTGAGCCAATTTCACACCAATTGAATAAAGAAATTAAAAGTTTGTAAAAGAATAATGAGATTGTTTAAACTATCAATTAAATGCTCTATCTATTTTAATCTAAGAAGCAACTAGAAAATATATGAATGAAGGCGTTGAGACTCACGAATCCACAATAAACAGACGTTCCAATTATACAATCCCACTCATGACAATTCACCATCACGTACTCACAACCAGTTTCACAAGTTTAATTGAAAACCTCTCTCGAGTAAATTCAAATCTACCCAACCAAGTAAACCCACTATATCTCTATGTGAATTTCAACCTAGTCGAGTGCATTAATTAACAATAAACTATTTCTGTGGTCACACAAATCATAAAAGTATATCTCTATCTTCTATGCAATTTATGTTTTCTATTGAAGTGCTAAATTGGTGACTTACCTCTCGGTTTCCTCACGAATTCACTAACACAATTACAAGTTGATCAGGCTCATAAAAGGGAATTACATATCATAATAGAAAATAAGCACGCAATAACAATTAGAGTCATGAATGGGATTAACACAATTAAAACATGTCTATTGCTTCATCGATTGTCTCAACAAGGAAAATTAGTTACGCATAATAAAGGAATTCATAACATAAACATTCATAGGGTTTGAATACATAATCAGATTCTTGCAAAGAAAATATGAAGAATAACGAAGAAAACGTTTGCACCAAACGAAGAACTTCGTTCCTCAATCTTCACGCGAACCTTGGCTTCAATCTTCAAGCCCTTAAGAATGATTTTTTATGATGAATTCCCCCTTTTACCGAAGGGTTTTCGTTCTTTTATAGTTGTGGAAGCTTTAGAACCCTAGAATGTGTCAAAAAGGGCCCGAAAACGCATAAACGGCGTCTCCCAATACAGGCCGCGGGTAGGGGGCGGTTTGCTTGCCACGGCCTACCCGCCCCCAGCAGAAAAATTGGCTAGGCCGCGGGTAGGGGGCGGTTTGCTTGCCGCGACCACCCGCGGCCTACTTTCAGCACGCGCAATTCAGTCCCTAATTTGACTTTTTCTTTCAGCAATGGTCCTTTTTAGCTTTTTTCTTCATTTATACAAGTCCAAAACTTCTCGAATGCTTCACAAAGGTCCCCGAACTCTTCAATTACGACCCAAATAGTCTCTTTTAAGTTCTCCCAAAGTGCAATATAGTCCTCAAACTTGTTGACATTGATCTTTTCACTCCAAACTCTCAAGTCATCACATCTTGATGCTATATCTTGAATGTAAAGTCTCAATTTGGTTCAAAAATAGTTCTTTTCACTTGTATCACCCCAATTTGAGCTTTTCACCTATATGATCCATAATCACACAAATTAGGTAGAAATCTGCTCGATTTCATATAGAATTGCATAAGTTAAGAGAAGTATTTTTGTATATAAAATACACTTATCAGTTTGTCAAGCAGTTTCAGGGGGAGCTTGATGATAATATCACAAGCAAAGAACTTCTATTCTCTAAGGATTTGCTACTAGAGAACCCAAAGAATAATTATGCTTGGTCCTATAGACGGTGGACTTTTGAGACACGTGGAACTAATGCTCCAGGCCCAGAACTTGAATTAGCAGTTAACAAGGAACTTCACTTAACGTATCAAATTTTATGTGAAGATGAAAAGAACAATTATGCCTGGGGCCATAGGCAGGTAGCCAAGAGTTTAACCTTGCTTTCTGGGGAAAACCCATTTTCATGTTCTTCAGTTTTTCTATTTTCTGTTGATTAACTATTCAGCGCAAGAGTTTACGGCTAAATTTCTTTATGTAGTGGGTTCTTCAGGCATTTCGAGGATGGAATGTTGAACATAATGGATCTTGTGATAAACGTAGTAGTGATTTTTCTTGCAATCAGGTACTTAAAAGTATATTTTCCTAGCACCGCCCTAAGTACACGTTGCGAATTTTAACTTGCTTTTGGGTGAAAAACCATTTCCGTGTTCTTCACTTTGCCATTTTCTGTTCATTCTTAGTATAGGAATTTAAGACTAAATTTTTTTATGCAATTTGGTGTTCAGGCATTGAATTTGACAGAAAGTATAGAAGAATTTCGGTTTTGTGATGAGCTCCTTAAAGATGACATTTGTAATGAATTTGTCGGGAATCAGGTACTTCATTAGATTTTCCCAAACTACTTTTCATATCAAGTGCCCTTACAAGCACAGGATGTTCAGTGAGTGCATATTTCTATGTTAAAAGTTCGGAAGTTAGGATTGACCAGAACTGCCTGCAACAAACAAACCAAAGCCTTGTCGTCAACAAGTGAAGATTTGCTACATGCATCCATATTGCTTCTGTTGTTTCAATTTTAAATGTTTTTAATCTTCCTAAGTACCTAGATACATGGAGGGACAACAGGCAAAAAAGAACTATGGATTCACAAAATTTATAGATTTTAAAATTTCATCTATTAGTCACAGAAGCATGTGTATGTAACCGGTACTTCACGTAATAATTAAGATATAATTGAAGATTTTGAGAACCATCATAGGTCCTGAGTAGGCTTCTGGCTTTACCTGGTTAATAAGTTCTGAAACCAAG